>CM076661.1:2176755-2237360 GCA_038496675.1 Rachycentron canadum | reverse complement strand
CCCACCCCCCTCCCCCCTCTTGCTCCTGGGATGTTTGAATGTTTCAGAGAATTTGGAAACTTGTTTCATTTGAGCTTTGCCTTTGATTGTTTGGCCTTGTTTAAATAACGTTTGCATGGCTCTGTACCTGTGTGCTACTCTGTTAGCATGGCATGTTTATATTCTCGTCAACCTGAGAAATGCTCCTAATACCCCCCCCACCACCCCTCCAAAAAAAATAAACCTGCCATTAATCCAGCATGGATGTGTCTAGCCCCAGTTTCCATTACATCCACAGTCACATAGTTCAATTCTTGGGAAAAATAAATGCCTGTTAGTCTTTGAAAAGCCTTGAAGGTCTTTTAAAAACTCTTTAAAATGTTTTTCCAGAATCCTCAAAGATCCCTCGAAACATCTGGATCAAAATATTTCAGTAAAACTGATTATGTATAACACATTTATTTGATAGTGTAATATGGAGAGACAGGAAATGGGGAATCGGAGAGAAGGGGAGTAACATGCAGGAAATGGTCACAACGGCCGGGATTTGAACCGGAGACGCCGGTTACATTCAGCTGTCACGTTGCCCAGTAAAACAGATTTTAACCTGTTTTCTAAGTTGACCTTTTTTTAAAGTAGCAGCAAATGACAGTGTTTGTTTTAATCGACAAAAAAACACCAGTTTTTACATGAAAATAGTAAATAACAGAAGATTAAGATTAAATAATTCATGGATTGATTGATCAACAAAAGATGACTTTAGTTGAGGATTCACAGCTTTTTGACAGTAAATTAATTATCCTTAGATTTAGGGTTTTTATTAAGAACAATATTTTACCTTGACATCCAGGAAATGACATGATGATCTATCAATCATAATCCTGCCCCCCCCCCAGATATTTAGTGCTGCATCTCCTGATTAACCAATTATTAACCCTAAACCAATGAAAATAGTTCAAAATAAAGTCATCGAATTACTGATTTTGTCTGATCAACCCTAAATTTAGAAATGCATAAGGCCTGGAACAATGAAAATCACCTGATCATTAATCAGATCCAATGATTGAACTGTTGAAGATGTATTAATATTTATTATTAAATTAGACTATTAAATTAGAAAATTGAATAGTGTCATTTACAGGGAAAAGGGTTTTTAGAAGATAAAAATGAATAAATAAATGTAAATCTTTGAGGATTACAGAAAGTCATTCAAAGACAGCTCGTTATTTATTTTTCAGAAGAAAATGGTGTCATTAGCTCCAAAGCTCACAAAATGTGGTCTTAAGTAAAATGTAACTCAAAACATGGATGAAAAATATTTTAAAAAGTTGGAGTGTAAAAAGAAATTTAAATCTTTACACTTTTTCTTTAACCTGCATAGAATAAATCAATAAAAATCTTAACTATCAATCAGTTGATTAAAAGATAAAAGAATTCATTTAAATTTCTCAACCCGTGTTGTATGATGGTATTGTCCTGCTACATTTTGTCAGTCTCGAGCCTCCGTAGCTCGGCCCTGTGACTTGAATGTAATGAGTCATTTACAAACTGGGATTAGAAAGTGTCTCTGGTGGAAACGGACACCAGCCACATGTTCAATATGTTTAAATGTTGCTGTGGCTGATGGGGTTGAGCTTCACATGTATATATTTTTTGTCTACCAAAGAATTACAATGTGATTTCTTTGGTGAAACAAAAATGGCTGCTGAATCTCTACGTCCACCAGACACTGCTTTAAAAAGAAAAACTGCCGCCTGAGGCTAAACCTTTTCTTTTTGTCCCGACAGTCGCCATGTACCTGGGGATCAAAAAGGGGAAAATAAAGACAGTAAACCCCGCTCCCTCAGATTCACTTGGAATATGAGGACCACCAGCTCCATGGAGCCTTGCGATATAATGCGGGAGATTCGCAAGGTGCTCGACGCCAACAACTGCGACTACGAACAGCAAGAGAGTTTCCTGCTTCTTTGCGTCCACGGGGACGGGCGAGCTGAAAACCTGGTCCAGTGGGAGATGGAGGTTTGCAAGCTGCCCCGTCTCTCCCTCAACGGCGTCAGGTTCAAAAGGATATCCGGATCATCCATCGCTTTCAAAAACATTGCTTCCAAAGTTGCCAACGAGTTAAAGCTATGAACAAAAGGGGTTAAAAGTATACATATATATATCTAGAAGTATTTAAGCTGTACAATCATCCAAGTAGCAGTTTCCAAATGTCTCCTTTTTTTAAACAAAATACAGAGTATGTATTGAATATTATAATGTATAGATTAAGGCTTTTGGCAATAATCACTGAATTACCTACTAATATCTCAGTCTATTCTGGCCACACGGGGTCGACATTAATGAGTTGAATATGATTTGTCATGCTGTGAATGTGGACAAAAAAAGCATTTCTAGTCTTATTTATTTCTTTTTTTTTCTCTCCTGGAAAAAGAAAAAAAATTAAGTAGCATTGTTTTCAGTGTAAATAATGTATCTTACTTTCAACACAGCTTCACTGCAGTACTTTTTTTTTTTTTTGTTTTGTTTTTTTTTGTATTTCGTTAAAGTAGAGATGACGGAGTCCTTGTAAATGCCCACATGGTTAATGAGGGTCACTCATGTCTCGATTAAAGTGTCTGTCAACTTGAACGTCCCGTCTCACGCTGATCATTTGTATCTGGACACAGCAGGATGAAAAATATTAAACTTGTATGAAGCTTGATTTCAGTATTTACATGTATTGTTTCATGTTTAAAAGAAAAGTGACTGTTTTGGAAAAGGCTTGAAATGACACGTTTAGTTCTTTTAAAAGGACAAAATATGGTTAAAAATAAAATATGGATTTGTACATTAGAAAAACAAATGTCTCCACATGTTTATTATGACAAAGGACCTGGAACGTGTTTACAGGTCGAAATGTTAAATTTTATATATTTACATAAATTACTTTAAAACCAAACTGGTGTTTTGGAGGTGAAGCTCTTCAACTGTTTCTGGTCTCAGACTAAAGATTCAGATTTTTGTGTAACTTCATGACAACAGCTCTGTTCAAGGTTTTTATGCACCTTGGTAACATCCAGTGCTGTACAGAGGGACTGTAAAGTCATTTAAGGTGGTTTAAGTGAGTTGCACCATAATTACCGATGGTTTGTTTCTAAACCAAGTCGAGTGCTTTGACCCAACATCTGTTCCAGATGCAGACACGTTCATTGGGACTAGAGTCTTAAAGTCTGGACACAAGTGAGATGAGTTTGTTTCCATGTGAAGGTTATGATTTAAACTAAAGCTGTTTGTCACATGGAGGAACCAGTTTCCAGAGCAGGACACGGGGATATTTACACATGGCCCATAAACAGAATCAATCCAGGAACAAGGTCAACTTCAACCAGAACTTTATTTCAAATCCATCCTCACCTTACAGGAGCCGTTTCATTTTAAATAAACAAATCCAAACTGTAATACAGAGTGCATTCCAGGACAGAGGCAAACATTCAGACGGGGGTAGAGTGGAGAGGGGGTGGGGGTGGAGAGGAGGTGGTTGGCGTTAGGATGACTTTACTTCTGGGCGGGCATCAGGTCGTCGATGGACTGACCCTTCTCCAGCTTCTTCTCCATCTCAATCAGCAGCTTGATTCCATCAACCACCATCTGCACCAGCTCCACCTCAGAGAAGCCCAGTCTGTCAGCGTTGGAGATGTCAAAGACTCCGCCCACAGCAGCCGTGTCCACGCCGCCTGAAGTCAGGAACAAAAGACCTTAGTACAGCGACACGTCAGCTCAGGACATGAATGTAGTCACTTCATGGAACGATGCTTTTTCTGGTCTTTAGACATCAAATGAAACCTGAGTCGTGGGAATGCAGCAGGATTTAGACACTGGAATAAGACGTGCAGGTGGCTGTACCTGTTCCACGTTTCTGGAGCCTCAGCCTCTTGAGGATCTCCTCGAACTTGGCGTGTTTGCTCATGTTAGGCAGCTTCACGTGCACACCTGCGCGCAGGCCAGTGCCCAGGTTGGAGGGGCAGGTGAGGACGTAGCCCAGGTGCTCGTTCCACATGAAGGCATGGCCTCTGTCCTTGAACAGGGTCTCAATCTAAACACAACAGAACCGAGCTGATAAGGTGATTTAACTGTAAAATACAAATCAAATAACATGTCTGTCTGGAAAACCTCTACAGATTAATGTGATAAAACCGATCAAGCTCTGTTTCCTGCTGACCTTGGTGAGTCCAGTACAGAAGCGATTGAACACTTCCTTCATGTTGCCTCCTTTCTGCATGGAGATCACACGCAGGTGGTCCTCCTCGTTCACCCACACCAGGAATGTCTTGTTGTCGTTGTGCCTTAAGGACAAAAGAGTGGACTTCAGCTTCATATAAGATGAGCTCTACCTACAGACAGATTTACAAAGGGGTGGCTGAAGGGCAGTAAAGATGAGACCTCACCAGATGCCCCTGGCGTCGGGCCAGTCACGGGCCATCCCTGAGGCCAGCAGGAGAGGAGACACTGGCTTGTCAAACAGGAAGTGGTCATCAATGAGCTGCTGCTGCTCAGCCTCTGTCATGTTCTTCAGGGCGTAGTATTTCCCCTTCAGGTCTCCAGTCAGAGACGCCAGAGCTGCAGAGGAGATAAAGTTTTAAAACCATAAAACTCACGAGTGGAAGATGCAAAAACCAGAGTATCACAGCATCAGTGAAGATCTGTGACAGATTAGGTGTTAATTTGAACTGAATGAATTTTCCCCTTCCTCTTTGTCAGATGTTGAAATAATCTGAATCTTTGCACAAAGAGTCTAATTTGATTTCACCTTGGGCTTGTGACTTTAAACATTTTGAATCTAATGATTAATGAAGGGGATGACAGGAAGTGTGTGTTCACTCTGGTGCTGCGCTGAGTTTAGTGGACTGCACTGCTACAATGCGTTTGTCTATCTGCTGCCACTGGAGGGCGCCCACCGCCACAATAATGACATCACTGGGCATCAGTCAGGCCACAGACTTGTACTCCACATACTTCTTACATAACAGAATCATTCAGCTGGAGCCACGTATCCCTCTGTCTGGATGATGACTCAGGGTCAGTAAAGTTCCAGGTTAAAGTGGCCTGTTCACCTTCGATGGAGAGCTTCTCCACAGCGCGCCTCTCTCCTCGGCTGCAGTGTGGCGGCAGGCAGAAGCCACGGACACTGCGTCCTGTTCGGACACGGGAGCTCAGGACGTAGTTGGGGTCGAGGTCGTCACCACCCTTAAAGAGATGACATATGTTAGTTTCTTAGTGCAGTTCCACCGTCATGTTCAGCCTGGTTTCATGGTGGCAGACTGCTGCAGTACCTTCAGGTTGTCTGGGTTGAGGTCAGTCTTGTGCTTGTCTGTGGGTTTGTATCCTCCATGTCTGTCCTCAATGACAGGGTCCAGAAGCTCCTTGAAGACGGCGTACGTTTCCTCGTCTCCAGCGACGCAGCCCACAGTCATAATGAAGGGGTGGCCTGAACACAAGGTTGACAGGGTCACAGAAGACAATGGACAGGAAACACACAGACAATCTTACATCCTCACTAACTGAATGTGGGATGGGACTGTGTTACTGTACCAGGATTATCAACCCCTGTCTGAATGACACCATCTATGGTGAAGCCGTTGGGAGTAGCCTGCTCTCTCAGCCTCTTGTACATGTCCAGGGTTAAGAACTTGGCCATGTGGTTGTTGTGCTGACTGAGATCTGGGAACTCGTCCTCAGATGACAGCCTCTTCAGTGTCAGCTTGGCCATATTCTCAGAGCTAAACAGAGACACAGTCTACAGGGTAAGGGCACCTGCCACACTTCAGTTAACAGGTATATCTTAGTTCTGAATGGTTAAAACCTGAGCCACACAGGAGGGCGTCACTTTCAGTTTTAGGTGCAGCTGATGATTCGTCATCATAACAAACTCACAACTGACAAAACTGCAGCAGCAGTAGATTATCAGATGCCCTGAATACATTATGCAACACCGGTAATCTTTACCATTTGCTATAAAGCTATGCAATATTGCTGTTAATGTAGGCTCCATTTAGAGGAGGAGACTGTTTCTAACCGTTTGGCCCCCCCTCCCCTACCCTCCCTCCATATTTCTGTAAATGTTGGTCATAGTTTATCCCTTTGGCAAGGTCACAGTGCAAAGAGCTGTTAGTGTGCCCTCTCAGGAACATGAAGCTCAGCGAGCCGCGGCCATTAAACGCGCTCGATGAGGCAGAACAGATGGCTGTTCCGCCGAAAAGCCGCTCGGATCTTTACCTGGGTTATCAACCCCAGTCTGAATGACATCATCCAGAGTAAATCCACTGGGTGTCTGTTTGCTCCTCAGCCGCTCGTACATAGCAGGAGTCAGGACCTTGGCCATATGATTGTTGTGTTTGCTGAGGTCCGGGAACTCCTGCTCCGAGGCGTATTTCATCTTCATCTGGTTGTGCGTGTTACCGAAAGGCATGGCTGATCCCTGGGCGGAGGATGGAGGGAAGACACGGTGAAAAGCAGCGAAACAAAGTGACTGAGCGCGGACAGTTCGCATCAAGTCCACAGCTCAGTCCGACACATTTAACAGTTTACTAAAATACTGCAGATGAGCCGTTTTATATTCAACTGTGAACAAAGCGTCCTGACTGAGTTTATTATGGTACCGAAATGTTAAAGTTACTTATTTAGACACATGTTATGGATCGTATCATTTTATGAGACTTCCACAGAGTTAACATTAATCCTTGTAGAGAAAAGCGGACATGTTCATAAGGCCAAGATGATCTGCCTCTGCCGCCCTGTTCACACCGTTAACACTGGAAACTCAAGATATTCAGGTGAAATTCATTCCTACCTGTTGTTGACGGATTTGTGGACTACTACTACTACCAGGGGTTGATACAAAGATCCCTATTTTTCCGGCCGAGGAGCTCACAAACCACCAGCGGCGTCCTGCTGCTCTCGGGTCCGCCTGACGCCTTGAGATCGTAATTTATAGCAGAGCATCTCTCCTCCCATTGGTTAGTATTTGTAGTCCATTCATTCAATTGGACGCGTTGACTGGGCTCCGACTCACGAAGAATTCACTCCAATTCACATTTTAACAATAACTGCAAGTTTGCAAATAAACTCACACTATGGATCAAAGCCAATACATTTTCAGAATTTCTCTACCACAGTTACATTGAGTGGAAGTTAAGTTAAGTTCAAGTGACACCATGTAAAAATTATGAATTATAAAACGAAGCAAACTAAATTTAATCAGCTGCAACGGCCTTTGTGATATTAATACACTAGCATTTACTTAAGTACAGTTTTGAGGTACTAATCATATCATGCTATAAAATCACACACTAAAGCAGTGACTTTTGACCTTCCAGAAAAAAGTTGGGGCCTCTTGTACACAAGTTGAAAACAAGCAGTTTGGGGCCACATGTGATCCAGAATCTAACCAAAAAAAATTGCTGATGATTCTATTGTTTATTTTACTCAAGCAGGACTTTTACTTGAAGTCTTTTGAAACTGTGATTGTAATACTTTACCTAAGACCAGGATCTGTATATGTCATTGTTTAATGCATTCATTCCTCATTTTCATAATTCTGTCGTCTATCATTTAAATCACATTAATGGTCAGTGTGAACAGCAGGGAATGATTATAGCAAGCAACGCCCATTTTAGTGGACATGAAAACCTATGGTTTAACTTCTTGGTGATGAGAATCGTGTATATTTTTATCCATTTTCACAACATGAACATGGTGTAGCATTTATTTACAAACGAAAGCACGCTTAAGAAAGTAGCTTTCTCCTATTATCTAACGGTTACTGCCAAAAACTGCGGAGTATGCAGAGGATCCCAGATCTACAAATCATCTGCACGGCCCCAAGAATCAGGTTTGTGTGTAGGGGGAAGTTACCGATTCGTGAACCGGTTTATCATCCGGTCTCGTTGACTCAACTTCCTCTGAAAACAACGCCACGTGTGTGGGGAATGAATGAGTAGCTGTCAGCGCTGTCCACATGCTCACACAACGACTTTAAGAGCAGAAATAGTGGTTTACTGACAATATTTTTGTGTTCGCATTAAACCCCAACGGACAACGCGTCTGGAGAAGGTAACGCCAACGGCTCCTTTACCTGCTAAGCGTGTTTAGCTTTAACGGTAGCTAACGTTAGCATGTTAGCTAGTAGCAAGTTAGACAGAAAATTCATTAAAGCTTGTTTGTAAAGTAACACAGCTTACAGACATTTTTGCACTGTGACCCATTATGTTCTCGAGATTATTGAGTGCGTTATTTCTAAGTTGTATTTAAAATGTAACTGAACGTTAGCCGGCTAGCTAACCGTCCCCAACGGTGAATCAGCCAGTTAACGTTAGCGTCAGTTAGAATTAAACTAGATGGTTAACGTTTCAGAAAACTTAACTGGGACGTTGTGTCGAAGTATCTTCCCTCGTTAACTTGAGGCCAAAAGTTTTCTACCAAATTATAATCATCCTCAACTCAATCTCTCTCTCATCTAGCATCGTTAAGTTAAACCACAGTTAGAGGCCGAAGTGGACGCAGACTTCGACGCAAAGCCCAGATTTTCTTCAACAAACATCAGAAATCTAACGTAAGACGAGCAGCTACTGCCCCGGTTCATCTCACTCACATTTTCTCTATGTTCTCCGACATGTTTTCTCCGGCGAAGCAGTAAAATTAATTCGTCTTCTCTCTGAGTTTTAACAGTTAAATTAAACGATGAAAGAATCTAATGAATTTGAAAAATAACGGTCAGCCCGCGTGAGATGTGTCGTCTTGTTACCAAGGCAACGATCCTCAAACGTTGTTATCTGAATTCTTATGTCCACAACGATAAAGACATTTAAGTTATCTTTTAATTTACTAAATAATAAACCACTAAGATCATAACCAAATACAAACCTGTGCTATCAATTACTAACCTCTACATAGACACATTTTGATCTGATTAAGGGGGAAAAATGCTTAATTTTTGATTAATCTGTCAATTATTTTACCAAGATGGCATCTTCCTAATGTCTTGTTTTGTCCAACCAACAGACCAAAGCCCAGAGATTTAAATTTGATAATCGCAAACAGAAGATCAACTGATTGGAGAAGCTGATTGGTAAATTATTGTAGTGCTAGATTAAATGTTTCAGGTTAAGAGCGTTTATGCCTCTGGTCAATGAACTCTAAACGCTGTTATCTGGATTATTACACACTTCGATTTAATTAAGTGCTGAAAAAAAATGAAAGAGAGAGAAGCTAATTGATTATAATTATTCTAATTATAGATTAACTGTTTTAGGTTAATATAGTTTATGCTTCTGCTCCTCTGAACTCAAGTGTCATCAAAAAATAAAAAATATGAATTAAAAACCCAACAGTGAACACAGCAGAGTCTTTTTGCATTTGCAGACATGCAGTGTGAATTGCATTTTGTTCGACAGGCTTGCAGGAAAGTAATATTCAGTATAGTTAAATGTAGGAATATGCACAGAGACATAGCATTTATAACACTAAAAATATAATGTTTCACTGCCTTAACAATAATTCTGTAAACATGTGATCGTTATGACTTGTAACTTGAATCCAGCTTACGTCTGATTGCTACCAGTGCAAATAAAGGGAACCATTAACGAGGAAGTTACAAAGCCTGAAATGAGTTCAGCTCGATAAAAATTTGATTCTTACTTTTAGCATTTAAAGTATATTTAAATTTTGCAGTAGGGTCAGGTAAAGATCAATTTTTATGGAAAAACCGTTCCAGAATATACGCCAAAATAACCATGGACCTAAAGTATGCTGCTGAGAAGATTGTCTTGTCTATTTTAAGCAGGCTGTTTGGTGATAAGTAGTGTTTCATATTGACATGTGGTTGGTTTATAAACCAAGAAAAACCAGCTTGAGTTCATCTTCTCCCATCCTGTTGTAGAGGGACGTGCTCACCATGAGTTTTGTGGAGTATTCGGACTTCATTCAGGACGGGGACGTTGCCATCGTCTACTTGAGCCACGACTCCATGATGCCTGTCAAGGTGCAGCAGGGCGCCCAAACACAAACCCGCTACGGAGTCATTCGACATTCGACAGACCTGATCGGTCAACGTTATGGGTCGAAGGTCACCTGCAGCAAAGGCGGGTGGGTTCATGTGCTTCACCCCACACCTGAGCTATGGACGGTCTCCCTGCCACACCGCACACAAATCCTCTACACCACAGACATTGCCACCATCACCATGATGCTGGAGCTGAAGCCGGGATCTGTCGTCTGCGAGTCAGGTGAGATTCATGTCAGATGGATTAGTGAAGGATTTTACAGAACAACTAAAGGTGAAATCAAGAAAAAGATAATCATAGTTTGGTGCGGAGAAGCTGGGGCTGGACTGAAGAGAAGGGCTTAACACACACCTCATTGTATTGTTGCTTTATGTTTACACATGAGCAAAATTGCTAAAACTGACCTACAGCTGTCTGTCTGCTACCACAGAAATTACCCTTCAGCAATGTTAACCAACCAATCACAAGGTAGACACTGTCAGGAAGGTATGATGTAAGTCTTATGCTTTCAACATGCATATTAGTATCTTTACAGGTCAAACCCTCTTAATTTGTATTTGAATTTGTGCAGAAAAGTCACAGACTTACACAAACAGATGCATTTTTCACACCAAGAGGCTTTCACAGAATACAAAATGACTGCTGCATCAAAAACACAGCTACAGGAAGGACATTATTAACACTGCGTTGTGCAACAAACTCATTTTATTTTTAAGATATCAGATGACTCATTAGTGTACACTGAAGAATACAACTGCCACAGAAGAAGCAAAGTGAAAGCTTTAGTCCTCTATCAGTGACTACACAGGATGCATACGTGTTCATCCCCCACATCTGTGCACCACTCAGGCTGAAATGGAAGGAAATAGGCTTGAAGCATAAAGATATACTTTGGGTTGCATAGGAACTGTTGGATGGCTTGTGCCAAATTTATTTTATTTATATAGCGCCAAATCATAACAAAGTTACCTCAAGGCACTTTACATGTAGAGCAGCTCCAGACCAAACTCTTTATAAAGTTATTTAAAGGCACACAACAAATCCACCATGAGCAGAACTTGGCAACCTCCTTTTAAGAGGAAGAAACCTTGGGCAGAACCAGTATCAGGGTGGGCAGCCATCTGCCTCAACCATTAGTAAATAACAGCAGTAAGTTAAAATAATAGAGGAAGCAATAATAGTAGCATAACTAATAATAATTATTGCAGCAGCAAGTGTTGAGCATGAACATGGGCAGCAGTGGTTCAGTACCTACAGGGAGAGAGAGGACAGAAGGGAAAAACACAAACTATGGGCGAGGGAAGACATAAAGTTAATGGCATGTAGTAGTGTGATATAAATGCATGAAGGAGAGAGAGCGAGAGAGCTAGAGAGAGAGAGATTTAGATTACAATAGAAGCATATCTACATGTATGAAATGGACGTCATTTTAATGCAGCAGCATGGATTTTCCTTCAAGCTTTGCATGTTTAAATACTTACTTATCTGTTTTAAAAAAAATCATGTAGTCAATTTTGAGGTTTTCAGTAGTTTCTTTACCCAACACCAGCATTTCATGTGAGGGATGACGGCGTGTCGTGTTGGAGTTTGGAGCTTGTTCTGTCGCTGCCCATATTTTATTATTTAGTGTGGCTTCACATCTTTCCCCG
Organism: Rachycentron canadum; assembly: GCA_038496675.1. NCBI lineage: Eukaryota > Metazoa > Chordata > Actinopteri > Carangiformes > Rachycentridae > Rachycentron > Rachycentron canadum. The sequence continues at coordinate 2,225,692 of CM076661.1, read as the reverse complement.
AGCAGTAGCTCTCCAGATGTTCTGACACACAGAACCTCAGCTGTTTTTATATCAAATAGCTACAGATGTGCCTAAGATGATTATGTAACACTGTTCCTTATTTATTGACATTCTCACTGCCTCAAATTTTCCCCTGACATTTCCACGGATCTCTGCTTTGCCTCTATCTTCCGTTTCCATTCGTTTAATTGCAATCACTCAGAGTGTGTTTGTTTCTTGGTTCATCCCAGTCTAAGGGCGGTGAGGGGGGTGGGAGAGGATGTTTGTGCGTGGAGCAGTCCTTCATCATGTTTTACTGCTGGCAGCCCGGTGTATGTCACATTATTGATCGCACTTAGTGAAAATTGTGTGTGTGTGGAGTTTGGGGAGGTGATGAATGAGTCCAGATAGAAAATCTGTTTAGTCAGCACGTGCACCAGCAGTATGGAGAGGGCTCCACCATCGGCAATGGTATCACATTACTCTGCTACTGTTTATGTATATTGAATCATCTGCATGCACATACAGTGGGGTGCAGGAGCCTGAGACCACTTTCCCATTCATTTCAATGGGAAGTGCATGAGAATAAAACCACCACTCTGGTCTTATCAGATCTAAATCCAAAGGAATAATGAAATAATTGAACAGCAGATAAAAATGCTTGGTTTATTAAATTACTTCCTGAATGTAGTGTTTCATTAGCACCACATAACAACACTTGAGTATCATTATGTGTCGATGAGGTGCTAATCAAGTGTCTGTACGGCACCGTGGTGAGTCATAACGTTCAGCCTGGCTATAACCAGTATGTGCTGTCCTGTGGAGGGGAGACTTTTTCAGTGTGTTGTATAAACATGGAAAGATTAGAGGTGATAATTTTTTGCCTCCTCTCACTCGGCCTCCATGCCGAGCCTGCTGAACGAGTATTCGTTCATGTGAAGGAGTCACCTTGGAGGCAGGTTGTTCTGGAAATTACCCAAAATGGAGTGGTTGACTAATTATGGACTGTTGGTTTTATTGCTTCATACTCTTATCAGGATTAAAATCAAACTGGTCCAACACAAGTATACTTAGCAAATATTCACTGTGCCTCAAGGTCTGTTAATTTTAATGACCTCCACAACAGGAGGAGGAACTTGTACGAGCCCCACGAATGCTGACAATTTAAACAATTGACTGGAGAGCAACACAGGAAACAGTTTTACAAATGTCCTGCTCACTTGCCACTCAGTCCTTTAAGCCTCTCCAAAACCAGACTAGACTCTAGCACTGCTTTATCTTCTGCTGTCCATTGTAACTGTAATGTAATGAAAGCTGTTCGAGGCCATTGTAGAAATGCTGTGCATTAGGTCTTTATCATTGAATTCTCTGAATCTGAAGTGTTAACATCACAGAGTCAGTTGAAGACTGATTCGAGTACAGCCCTAGGCACACACAAAAAAAAACAAAACAAATGACATTGTCGGGAAGATGAGACATTATTGTTGCACAGGTGTCTCAGGAAAATGTTCATGGTTCAGATCTCAGTAGTAATACCTCACGTTTCTAAGATCCAGTAAACACAGTTGCCCTCCACAATTTAATCTGTGCAACTCACACTTGATTTGATTTCATTTAACCTGTTAAACACACCCATTTTTATTTGTAAAACAGAATGTAATGCACCCAAAATAAAAAAAAATGTTCTTGTTATTATTAGTCATAAACCTGGTATTTTTGAATTTTACAACTAGAATGAGGACAAGAGATTAACATGGCAAGTCTAAGGTTCTTGCCATTTTGTTTTTTAATTAAAATGGGAATGTATCTGTATTAAAACACTTTGGAGCCACAAGTCTGAACCATATGAACCCAAACCAACAGCTGCTGCAGTGATACAGGGATCCTAAAATGTTGTGAGAAGATAAAGTCAGGTACAGACCAAAATACCCACTAGGTGGTAAAGGCTCCCACAGGTGAAACTGGGTATTTACCGTTTACAGCCTCTAGGATCCAAAGTTTTGACTCCTCTGCTTTAAATTAGTGTAAATGAAATAACATTTATTATTTTTGATAAACCAGCCTGGAGACACTTGCTTCTTTTATAGCTTTTATTTGATATTTATTGATAAAAAAATAAATATCTACATCATCAGCCTTTGAAAACCAACATGGGACAGACTTTTCTAATAGCAGCATAAAGCCACTCTCACCATCTACAGCTACAACATAATTTATGGGTTGAATGCTCTACTGAAAACCGCAGAGACCAAACTTACAGACGAGAAGAACTGCTCTTACTTTCATTTTCTAAATTGCATGCGAGGAAATTCAATTCTTTGACTCCTGTCCTGGTTTTGCTTCTCATCCAGCCAATCATAGCAACGTATTTCATAGCGATGGGGAACAGAAAGCAGCAGTTAGAGCTCAGTTTCCCCTCCCCCACCCTGTCGCTGCCCACTGACTTGATGTCTTGTTCTGAGAGCAGATTAGAGCCATTGATTTGAGTCACGGGTTGTCTTGACCATTTGCATCAAAGCTGCTACTAAAGGGCAAATTATCACAATTTCAGTAATAAATAAAACCATGTTCATGACAAACTCCGACGCCCTGAAGTATTAATGGTTTATATCAGGTACAAAGGCAGTGCCACAATAGGAGCATTATATCATACAGTGCTCGTAGCATGGCTTTGAAGAGTCCAGACAATTTTTGATAGACTGTCTTGAAATTTTGCCCAGGTGACATTTCATCTAGAACCAACATGAGGCCAAAACCTTGACTGTGTCTGGTAGACTCATTGTTAAAGTGCATACTGAACTCTTTTTGGATGCCACACCCCTCTAAATATAAAAGTAAATCGAAACAGGTTAGGGAGACAAATAAACAATCGTCCTTTGACACGATGCCATTTCTATGTCATATATTTATAATTTGAAGCAGTTCAGCAGGTTCAACATTTGTGGTTTTGAGTGACTGTTGGACGAAACTTGTTTCCAGACAGTCGTAATGAATTTGTTTTAGGAGCCTCACGGAGACATTGTACAAAGCTGTAAATAAATAAGACTTTTCTATCCATAACCATGTGGCATCAAAAGCCAGATGCTGACTTCTAACAATGAGTCACAACATGACTCAGACTTGCTGCCTGAAGCTCACATTTTTAATTGAGAGGGTGTGTCTCTGTTTTCTCTGTGGCTCCGTTGTTATGTAATGGGATTGTTTTGTGCTTGTGTTTGTAAAATATCTCCACATAGCCAACCCTTGAGCCATCCAATCCTCCCTGTCTTCGTTCGTGTCTGACTGTAACTTCAGTTTTACCCCCATCCCTCTTTTGGCTTGTATCTGACTAATAACCAGTACTTGTGTTATGAAAACATCCCTAACTGGAGGTAAACTGTGCTGCAGCTTGGAAACAATGATAAGCAGCCTGGGTTATCTGACAAGCCTTGTTTGCACTTTGGACTGTCTCATGTTCTCAATTGTCTCTGGTTTCTGACGCACTAACATCTTGAAATGCCAGATCCCTTTTATCAAATCCATGCTTCCCCACTATCAACCATTTTGGTGGAAAATCCACTTTGTGTACTCAGATGCTGCTGCTGATGAGTGAATTTTTAGAAAACAGGTTAAAAACTTTCCACTTAATTTCTTCTTTAAACAGATCTGACTTGATTTTTACACAACACTATATATTGAGTGTATTTCTGGTGGACCTGGCTGACTTCAATCATCACTACATCAGCACAGCCATGATGGAAACTGGGCCCGGCAGCAGCCTGGCATGAAGCCCGAGGCCCAGAGTCGGTTTTGTACTGATTGATCGTTGATGTTTATGCGAATCAAGTCTGAACAGGGTTGGTACCATCACCCAGACACACCTCTGCTAGAGCCACTTCCTCTCAACAGTGAACTCCACTCTATAGATGATGATCGATCTGTGTGTTTGTGCATCTCTGACAAAGTAGAGTTCAGGCTATGTTACAGTGTTATGGTGGGAAGCTGCTGGTTGAGGTATTGGTGGATTACACCGATCAGCCATAACATTATAACCAGGTACAATGAACAGGTAACATTGATTGTCTCGTTACAATGGCTCCTGCCAGTGGTGGGATATATTAGTAAGCAAGTATTTTTTGTCAAAGTCAGTGTGTTGGAGGCAAGAAAAATGGGTCGAAAAAGGATGATCGACTTTGACAAGGATCAGATTGTGATGGCTAAACCCGTCCCACCAACCTAAACATTGTTCAGACCAAGTCGATCTGAACAATGTTTATGTAGGTGGGACGCGTCTAGCCACCACCCTTCATGGAAACAGTCTTCCCTAATGGCAGTGGCCTCTTTCAGCAGGATAATGCTCCCTGTCACTGCAGCAATGGTTCAGGAGCTTTGAGGAACAACAACCAGTTCAAGGTGTTGACTTGGCTCCAAATCCCCCAGATCTCAGTCCAGTCCAGCATCTGTGGGATGAGCTGGGTTCAGCATCTCAGTTGTAAAGAGCTGCTGCATTTGTCAGTTTAATTTTAATCTAAATTGAACATCTTTGGATCTTTTGGATGAAAGATTTTTAAGAAAGCTGCTGATTTATTTTCTGTTTGATTAACCAGTGTTGCACCTCTTGTGGATAATTAATAATGCATTCATTGACTTAGCTCACCTTTTTATAGTAGATTGTAATGTCTCATCTAACTTTTGGACCAAATGTAATTGAAATCTGTCAAGTAGTGTCTGAGAAATCGTGTTGACCAATACATGAACACTTACTCAATGGAGATAATGTAACACAACAGTACCACAAAAATACGCAACCTCAGAAATGACCACAAGAGCTGAATCCACATGATAAAAAAAAAAACAGCAGTGTTCACCTTTCTATTGGTTTGAATTCTTTAGGTGCATTATTTTCATAATATAATATACTATACTTTTCCATGATATTGCTTTTTCCTTAAGGGCCCATCACGACCTGCCCGAGGAGATAAGCCATAATCAGTGACTTCTTTAAACTGCTATGTTATGCCTTTATCATTTCTGTTATTATTACTCTGCTGCTGTGGTTCATATGGGACAGATGTTTAATCTCTGCTTATTTACATCTGTGTGTCCTCGTTCCTGTGGTTTACTACAACCGTCAACGTTGGTCCACAATTTCCCCATTTACTGTTGTTTCCAGCCACAGACCATCTGGAGCAGCAGTGTGAGGCCTTACCAAGTCAAAGTGCTGCTGTGGGGTAAACATTGCCCTCTTTGTCGCCGTGCGAACAAAGGCAGCGGTGACGTAACCTCAGGAGGAGGCGGTATGGAGGATGGGGTCTGCTGGCTCTCTAGCTGCGACGCTCCATTCCTCCGCCTTTAACTGCCAGTCAGTCACGTGACTGGAGTTATTTTTCCTCTTGTGACACCACACGCACTCGCATCACTCCTTCGAAAGCTGTACATTAGCAGGCTTTGTTTACGACCAGGGGACCGACACGGCTGCTTCCGGGGCCCACTCAGAAATGTAGCATCCACTCATCAGCCAGAGCAGAGAGCAGCATCAGTGTGAACATGTGGGTGTGTGTTGTAGTTGGAGCTTTAAGCTGTTTGTTGTGACTCTGTGAGGATAGAAGAAAGACCGTAAAGTCGGTTCTGAGAAATAACTATCTCGGTTGGATTCATTACATCACTTTATATCCACACTTTACATGAAAACAACCAAACAAGATTAGACTTCTCTTTTATCTGAAGAAACGAGCCTGTGTTGAGGTGTCTGGCGTCAAAATAACATCCCAAAATCAGCACCGTATAATTTCTGCTTTGACTTTCCTCCTGCTTCATCCTTGTTTTCACCCTGCAGAGTTTTGTAGGTAACAAACATTATTTCAATTGTGTTAAATTTAAATTTCAACAGCATTTCAAACTAGGTCATAACATGTTTTTGGTCATGTCCATGACAGTCAGGTTTTGGTAATACACACTCCTACACTACACTACATATATTTGACACAGTTAAACACCATTTTTGTTCCTGTAGGGCTTTAAACTCACAGCTAACCAACTGTAATTATGATGTTGCTGCTTGATGACTAATTCTCCTCAAATGGAAGAAAATGCCCTATAAATGCTACCTGGAGGCTGCAAGGACGCAATTTCTTTTACTTAATGTTGTCATATTTTTATGTATGAGGTGGATGGACGTAGACTGGTGTTAATGTTTGTATGTATGAAGTAAATCTCTGCTGGTTTTATTCCGAAAAGTCAACAAATATAATCGTTCTTTGAATTATATGTGACAGCAGCAACAAGTCTGAACATTAAGTTGATGTTGATGTTTCACTAGAGAGAAATGCACATGAACTCTGAATACCTCACCAAATGATCCATGGCAGGTTTTCTTTTTATATGGCAGATCGTTGCCTCAGTTTTAAGGCTTTTCACTTAAGGCATTGTTCAGTAGTCAACACAAATCTCGACTCAAGCCCCTTTTCACTAACAGGCTTTTACTAAAAGGCTACAATCAGCATTCAGACCCAGGTCACGTGACTCTGTGGTAGACACAGGTATTTATTGGCTCCAGCTCTGATCAAACACCCGGGTGCACACAATGATTTTAATTTCTTTTCCTGCTGTAACGTCCCAGAGCTCAAACACACAGCTGTCACCGGTCCTTCACGGTGCCATTAAACCAGACACATCACGGCTACACTGAGACACACATATCCCCGCTAACTCTGGTGGAAAAGAGGTGTTAACATTGGTCACCAGGTCCTTTGGTAGATTTAAGACCATGCATCATGACTATACACCTGCAGCCTCCAGGTGTGTCAACCTCTCTGCTGCACCCAGGCTCATTCATCCTCCCTGTGGCGTCTGTGTTCCAGGTACTGGAAGCGGCTCGCTCTCGCACGCCATCCTGCGTACCATCGCCCCCACAGGTCATCTGCACACGGTGGAGTTCCACCAGCAGCGGGCGGAGAAGGTGGCCGAGGAGTTCAAGGAGCACCGCGTCGACCACCTGGTCACCGTCAAGAACCAGGACGTCTGCAAGGACGGGTTCGGAGTGACCGGAGTGGCAGACGCCGTCTTCCTGGACATCCCCAGCCCCTGGGAGGCGGTGAGGCACGCCAAGGCTGCAATGAAGAAACAAGGTAAGATACGTCTTTGTGTCTGTGGGAAATAGTATCACTCCGATACCTAATTGTTCACCAGTAGAGAAAGTGAAGTGGTGCGTCGCATCTAGGCCTGTAAAAATTTAACGAACATTTAAATAGGATAATAATAATAATAATTCTTGACAGAGGATTTTTTTCTGTCTGTGAGCTCTGTTTGATACATCTTTGGTTGAGGCGGGTGATGAGGTTGAGGCAACGGTTGAGGCGTGAGAAGATGAAGGCGTGTGAGATGGTTCCTGTCTTTGAAAGGTTAATTAGATAATTTTATTAGAGGCATTTCGAAGACGATAAAGACAAGACTCCACAGGTTGTGTCGTGTTCTGTGGGAAACTGTGTATTAAAGAAACAAAGGAGGAGGAGAAGGCTGAGGTCTGAGTACGTTGAGCAGCCACAGAGTAGAACAAATGGAGTAAAAGAATAAAAATGACCGTGTACTGCAACGTAGGACCAAATATATCAGATTTAACAGCAGCAAATGGAAAAGTCTTGATTTTAATCAGAGCAGAGCTCAAGTTTTCTGGGAGTTTGTTCCTGTTGTGTTGGTTTTCTGTTGACTGGCGACAGGACGAAGACCCATGAGGAGCAGAGTCAACACGGCTACTTATTAGGTTCAAAACCTGATGTAAGAGGCTTTAAAGTGATTCAGCAGTGAGACAATCCCCTCCCAACAGTATTAGTACGAACTGTTTTTATTGTGTTAACTCACTTTTATATATTTTATTTTATTTTATTTGATCCACTTTGGCCACTACAACGACTCTTCCTGGGGTCAACTCAATCAAATATGCATCATAATGCAAAACCACAATGTAAATGAAAATCCAAAACAGGAAAATTTCTCAGAAACATGAAGAAAACTGTCTGTGTGGAAATTGTTTCTCTCAAAACTGATGTTTGGTTTTCAGTTATAAAAATTTAAGATTATTATATATTATATAGATAGAAAATCAGCTCTAGAACAACACAAACACCTGTGTAACTGTCTGTGGAGGTTTTTTTGTTTATTATGGTTTTTATCTAGAAAATAAGGAAAAATTCACTGTGTGTTTTTAGTTTCCTCTTGTTCTCTGAGCTACTATCCCCTATTACAGTGAACAGAGTCTTTAATGAGTCACAGATATAATGAGCTGAGTCTGAAGATGAGGAGACTTGGGGACATTTTATAAAATGACAAATGATAAATGAAAAAACAGAAAAGACTTGTGAAATGTGGCTCCAAAAAGATTAAATATCAATAGGATGTTATTGGAAGGTGGTACAGATCAAATACATGTTAAATGTTAAACTTTAAACTGTTAAGACCAAATGTGACATTTTAGGCATTTAGGCAAATTTCCAATTTTAGGCTCAGCAGGATTATTAGCTAAAGATATGAAAAAAGTCAGTGTAACAGATGTGAGGTATTAACTGCAGTGTTACATGCACTTCGTGTACTTCGTGTACTTCGTGTACTTCGTGTACTTCGTGGTCACACTCAGCACCACCTGATGATGACTTTCCTGTGACTCGTCCTGGCGCAGCAGGAACATGACTGTGACTGAGCACATTTTAAAATACCAGCCAGTAAATTTATTCCCCCCCTGGCTGTGTCCACTCACCCTGCCCTCACTCCCAGAACGAACCATCGATCCTGATCAGGGCTGCTCCCGTGAACTTTGTCCTTGTGAGCATTTGTTAGTCCCTGGTCACAGGGAATAATATAAAGTCAGCGTGCAAGGCAGAAACCATGGCAGGGTCTCTGTGACGACCAGGACCAGGAGCATGTCTGGGCAGGTTGGCAGCTCTGAGGTGGTCACTGTTTAGAGATGAAGACAGATTATGTGCGTTTCAGGCAGAGCACATAGCAACAGACCTTTCTGCACCCCTGCTGTTTTGTCTTCAAATAAGTCGAGAAGCTTTGCAGGAATTAGAGATGGTCAGACATGTTTGTTTAAACTCTGGAGCTTTTACGTTCAGCACATTTAAAATGTTCTGTAGCATTTGTGAAGCACCCTACTTCTCCCTTGATTTATTAGCTCAGTAAACGTTTTCCTAATGAGTTTATGGTCTCAGTCTCTAGTTTCAAGTCTTCATTTTTTAAATGATGGTGTGGAAACAGTCAAGTCAATCAGACACTTTTTTTTTTTTAAACTCATATTGAGTATTTGTTGGGACAGGGCTGTTCTTTATTTATGAGGTGCTCTATGACCTGTTTTGATTTGTAAGTTCAGGGTTGTGCTCTCTGCAGGCAGGTCTTTAATCCCACAGACGAACTGTAGCTCCACCATCTTGAACTGGAGCTGATGATGGTTTTTGTTGTTCAGCTCAGGTGGTGAACAGCTACATGTGCCGTAACTCCCACCATATTTACCACAAAATCATATCTATTGTGCAGTTTTACTCAGTCAGACCTGCTGCCAAATCCAATCCTCTCTTCACTGCTTTGGTCATTGTACATTGTACCTGTGCATGTGACAAATACAGCTTTCAGCAGCTGTTTTAGTGGCAGCTTCACTTGTTGTTTGGCCTGAACTGTATCAGGATATTACATTTTGGATATTGCCCAAGCAAAGGCGTGTGAATGTGAATAGTGGAAACATGGCTGCCCCAGTGGCTCACCTGGTAGAGCACATACCAACACAGCGGTGGTTTGAATCCAGCCTGGGCCCTTTGCCATCCTGTCTCTCTCCCCTGATATTTCCTGTAACTCTCACTGTAACTCTCACTGTCTCTATCCCATTAAAGGCAGAAGTGCCCACAAGCGAATGGTGGAAATTACTCTGATGAAGAAAGTCTATTTAATGTGCATCTGTTGGATCCTGATACCTGATCTGCCAGTAGCGAGTTGGCATTTTTAATTTGTGACTGTTTGAGCTCAGGGTTTGTAGAAAGAAGAAAATTAATATCAATATCATAACATAACAATACAATGTGTTGTTATGAGTCCAAAAGCTAATATGTCTGAGGCTCATAAATGCAGCATGATTTTAAAAGCTAATCCCCAATATGAAGAGGAATTCAGGAGGAGAGAAGATGCTCTCCCACCTCCTCCATGACTCCCTTTTATGGTGCCACTGCTACATATTCCTTTCATAGGCTGTTGACCCTAGTGCACGCACGCACACACACATATACAGATACAGATAAATAGAGTGCAGCCATTACAGAAGCAGTCCCATGACCATACAGGGTTATGCAGCAGGCAGAGAGCTGGTGAATGTGGCTCCATAAGGAAAGGCTTGATTTACTTCCCGCTGCTCAGACTGGATGTTTTCTCCTGAGAGTCGGAGCCAAGCTGAGAACCGCTGCCTCAAACTGCTCCAACAGCCGAAGGGAGAAACGAGAAAAAAAACCACAAACAGTTAACAAAGAGAGTCTGAGGTGTCGTGTGTACAAACGTACTCTGAGCTCAGATCATTCAGCCACAGACAAAACTCATCATTTTTGATGTGCATTTTTCTGCAAGTCAGTCTTGACCAGATGTTTTCAAACTGTGTAGACGAAGAAAAGTGAAGCAAAGATGATGTGAAAGTAAAGAGAAGCGAGACACGGATCACAGTGGCAGCTGAGGGACTTTAAAAGACTTGTCTATTGTCATTTAATTGGCATTAAAGTTGAATTTTATTCCCATGGTCATAACTCAGTCAAATCTGAACACATAGACAATGATGCATATTTTTAGATTCAGTTGGACTTTCACTTTCCGGACGATACTGTTATCTCAGATGTCAGTCACAGGTCAACATTCATCAGTCAACATTGGAAATCCTAGAGAAAAAAGACCTACGACTGCAGAACTTGACATAAGAATAATTTATTTCCTAAATAAAAATGGATATTCTCCAAACAGGAAATGCTAATGGCTAATTAGTCTTAACTCTAATGGTGCTCATGTGGCAAAATGTAAACAAATATGGGCTTAATATACCGAAGTATTATAGGAATGCAGAAGTGAAAGCCTAATGTCTACAAACTAAAAGTAAGAAAAAGAATAATGATATTTTGATGAATAGTTATATTATGAGGCTGAAGCTAACAATTACTTTTCTTATCAATGAAGTCCAAAGAATAGTAGCATATTCTCAAACAGGAGAATCTGGGCCTAAGGTCAAATAATTAATCAGTCACCAAAATAGTTGCCACTTATGTTTCTATTCATTGGCTAATGAATGAATTGACTGATTGTTTCAGCCCTGGTGACAAAGTCCATTAAAGTAACCGCAGATCTTTTTCCCAGGTTCAACAAAAAGCAGCACAGAGTCATTTTACTGCAGTGAACGGACAGTGAAACAAAAGGCAGCGAAATATTTCTCTCCTTTTCCTCCAAGTTGTAATTCTGCCAGTGTTTTGGCCTGCAGCCCGGCCCTGCATTCAGCTGTTCCCCGAGTCCTGTCAGCGCCAAACCCTCCGACCCCGCCCCCCTAAACGCTCCCCAATTTTGTTATGCAAGATTAAAACAAACCCACAAGAGCCTGGAGCTTCACAATCAGGAGTCATCCTGCGGTTTAAAGATCGTAGCTGCAGACGTGTGGTTTGTAGTCGAGGCTCCTAATGAGGCGCCTTCGTACAATCATCAACCCGGCCCCTCCCTGTGTGTTCGTCCCTGTTGCCGGGAGACTATTGAGTTGTTTGTTGCTGTCGAAAGGGAGAACACTGGTCCTGTTAGCTGAAGGAACGGCCGCTATGTGAAACATCACCAAGTCTCCAGTAATGTTTATCAGACACACTGAACTGTGCAGAGCGAGGCTGCTCTCTACAGAGCTGATCCTCATTCCACAGTAACTCTGCAGAGTCTGACATGAATTTGAGGGTTTGATGATAAATGAACAGCTTCTACCACCTCTGAGTTTTCCACTGTTACTGCAGCACTGGGAGTGATGTGTATTCCCCTCTGGCTCAGTAGGTAGCAAAACCCTGACTAGTATAATTCATAAGAGCTGAAGCTCAGGTCTTTGACACAGTGGCTTCGCTCTCATAAATATTTAAATCAGTCTTATAGTTCATCTGTTGTTCCTGCAACTTGTATAAAACACAACAGAACTCATCCAAGTCCATATGTGACGTGAATATTACCTAAAACCAAACGTAGTGTGGAGGTGTTTCAGTCGTACGTCATATGAATCATCATTTGAATCATTGGGAGAACAGGGATGGTTTCCAACACTCATTAGAGAGTCTAGTCTAGAGTTGGGGTCAGAGGTCACATACACAAAATCTGATGATTGACACAGTCCCCTTAAAAGTTGTGGTCGTTACATTGTCGTTGACGATTATTGTCGTTTGTGTTGTTGCTATAAAAGCCTGCTCTTTAAAGGCAGGTTCGACACAGAAAAGAGACGTTTTCCAGCCATGGGTACGTCCTCAGTCAGCAATCGGGCCTAAATCCCAGCTGCACTGCTCCGAGTCACATTCTTGGCTCTTCAGGTCAGCCGGTGAAAGGTTCCTTGGCTCGTCGTTCCCTCCCGCTGAGATCATCGCAGGGTTTCCTTTAGAGACGAGGGGATCTGTGTTTATCAGAGCGCCGGCTCATCCCCTGCTGATCCACCAACTTCAGCCTGGAGCCCAGCAGGTCACAGGTCTGCTTTGTCAGGGAGGCGATCTGCTTTCAATGTGGCGAAAGAAAAACAAATTATTAATAGAAGTTGTAGTAATCTGGGTTTCCCTAGAGTGAGACTGAATTTCTCCTGCAGCCCATATGAAGTTTAGAAATGTGGTTTTGATTATTTATCTTTGTCTGTTAATCTTTCTTAAACAGAATTGCTTCAGACAACACGGAGAAAAACACACCTCCCCTGTAATGTGAAGCTTTGATTTACAAAGATGGTAAATTGTGAAATCTTTTTATTTATTATTATTTGGGATCAGATATCAATTCCTTTTACAGAGTGATTTGTCTTTTCAGTTGATTTTTCTTTACAATGCTACTATAAAAAATAAACGGAACAAGAAAACAGGGTGTGTTTCTTTGTGATAGAAACAAACCTTAATAAATGAATAATAATGAATAAACAAACAAAGGGCATGTGAAGGAAATGTACCTTTTCCACACCAACCAGTTTTCCTATAATTTTTATTGCTGAAGCCTCATGAAGAAAGGGATATTTTCCATTATAAATGTTTCATAAGTCATATCGTGATCTTTTTTATTATTATTCATGTGCCCATATGGCTCCGTCTGTTCCCTGGAGGTTGAGCTGTTCTCTCTGAGCGTTGGCCTCAGAGGACCAAGGTGCACAGAGATGCTGGTTTAAGTGGATCTGCAACGATCTGTGGGAGTAAATTACAACTGTTCCTCTTCCCGGGGGTTTTTCTGCTCCTAATTGTGGCTCAGATCTCAGATGCACTCAGATCACCCCAGTTTTTTGTTTTTTTGTTTGTTTTTTTTTGGAGAGCCTATCATTTATTTTAACAGTAGAGAAACTCAAAGACCTTTTGATAAGCAGGTGAGCTTCTCTTATTCATCTTCAGTTATCTAACATGCCGGGACAATCAGATCCTTCAGGCCACAACAGTCTTTAATTTGTTATTAATTCCTCTGCAAGCCCTGTGGTATTTTCCCAGCGTTCTTACATAACACAGTATAAATTTATTGGCAACTGTTCTAATTCAGCTTGTTAGAGCTTTTTATTTTTTTAAACGATAAGATACCTGCCAGCAAATACCAACCACATTAAATAAGAGCCAGAATGTCCTCAACCAGGTCAGGAGGGAGTAGGGGTGGATCTGCTTTATGGTCCATTTTCCTCAAATGGACCATCATTTAAAAAATGAACATCATGTTGTATTGAAGACTTGAAACTAGAGACTGAGACCATAAACTCATTAGGAAAACATTTACTGAGCTAATAAATCAAGGGAGAAGTAGGGACATTTTCCCATAGACTTCAATGAAAGCTGACTGGAGTTGATTTGGTAGCACCGGCGGTTACCATGGTGACAAATGTTGTTTAAAAACTACAATATAAACTCAGTCGAGCAGCTACTCTGTCAGAAATACAACAGAACAGCCACTGATGGATCCGCAGCCAAACAAACCTCTGACTTCATGCTGCAGATCAGCTGCAGATCAGCTGCAGATCACAGCGGCTCTTCCACCCTCTCACATCAATATTTAAAAATAACCTGCTGGCAAAAAGTGTCATGACCCCTGGAGCCACACGGCGAGGCACCGCTGTCAGTTGACACACATTCGGTTCAATGTCGGTTATAATGCCAGGCAGCGTTAAAAGCAAACGTTGTCCAAACGTCATCTTGACATAGAATGGTGACGTTCTGGTCATGAGCTAAATCCATTTCATTTCCAACCAAAACTTAATGTCTGCCTGGAGTCATTTTTTCTGACGTTGGCATCCTGTGCCTGCTGGGATGTCACAATAAAAGCCTCCATGTGAAGCAGTGTTGGTTTGGCATTAGCTATGACTGAAAACAGCTCTGATGCAGTTTGAAGGGGGTGAACTGTGAGATTAAATAATACTGGATTACCACAGACTCCACCTGCCTAATTAAAGGTAATTACAGGATATAAACACATTTAATCATTAGGAAGGTCCTTTAATCAAGGCAACCTACAAGTGAGGCTTCGGTGCAGTAGGAGGGTGTAAGTGCTACATCTCTACAGTAATTGCAAGGAGAGAAAATAAGGAAGTGAAACAAGGAAGTGAAAGTGATGTTCCTGGTTCATCCTCAGGGAACACCCAACCAGAACAGTCTGGACTCAGATGGTCTGGTTTCAGGGATGGTGATGACAGACCACACTCATGGAGGAACAGAGGCTGAGAAGGAGCATAGAGCTGAATGACTGAGGTCAAGGAGATGGTCCAGACCCAGAGTCTCTGAAGGAGCTTTAGAGACTTGGACTTGATCTGGGGGACTATAGATATATACCAGTATAGGTAAAGAGTAGCAGAGGGACGTGTGTTGATTGACGTGTAGCATCATAAATTTGTCGAGATGTTTTGAGGATCTACATCAGTGATTTTCTGATCTATGTCTGGTGAAAACCAACAATCTGACCGTCATCTGTCGACCAACCCCGAAGAGACAGTGACAGCCATTCCCAACTTTTGCTACATGTTGTCGCATAGCTAAGAAAAAGCTAAACTCCAGCTCTGACTTCATACTTTTTAATTGTAATAATCATTTTGCCTTGTTCTCTGTTCTCTCTGCAGGAGGTCGGGTGTGTTCGTTCTCTCCGTGTATCGAGCAGGTCCAGAGGACGTGCGAGGCTCTGACCGATCAGGGCTTCGAGGAGATCAGCACCGTGGAGGTCCTGCTGAGAGTCCACGACGTCCGAACCGTGTCCCTGCCGCTGCCTGACTTCGGCCCCGACCCCTCTGCTCAGACCCAGCCCGACGCCAAAGAGGAGGCGCCTCCCACCTCTGCGCCAAACCACGCCTCTGTCACCCTGAAGACCACCACACCTCCCAGAGAAATACCAGGTCACACAGGTTACCTCACCTTCGCCACCAAACCAAGAACCTAGAGCTGAGAACCCAGAGTGATTTCTCTCTAATGTAGTTTATAATCTGCACCCTGTGCTTCACTCCAGTGTAATTTGCTTCTGCATTTCTAAGACTCTGATAATCCAGTGGAGGTACCAGGATCCTCCAGGTCCCGGTTGGCACTGCAGCAACAAGAGGATTTACAGTTTTGCGTTATATAATTTTGTGCTCCTGTCCCTTGGCACCGGTTTGTTGCTTGCATCAAGCACCAGTGAAACTCCAGTTGTCAGCGTTTTCATTTGAGAAGAATATTCCTGCCTCCCCTTTTATAAAAATCACTTTTAATTACTGATTTCACTTTTAGGAGGAAGAAATTTTATTTTGTTTCCTTTTCTGCAGTTTTGTATTCAAGTTAATACAATAAATGTGTGAAGAAATAAGCTTCCTCACTCTGTTGTACAACAACATGAAAGGTCAAAGGTTTAATCCCCTCTACAGCTGATGTGACCTAAAAGTGCCTTTGAGCAAGACTTTAATTACCTACCAGCAGCACCACAAATGCCCCTCGATCATGAAAAGGGACTTTGCACAACAACAACAATCTCTATAAAGTCACCACTGAAGAAGTCATGAGACAGGAAACAGAAAAGGTAAAACAAAGTGACATGTCCTCAGTCCATATCTCAGAGTTAAATCATTTCTGTAGAGCAGCACAGAGACATTCACAGACTAAATCTTTCAAGAGAACAACCTCTACTCCTAAATAATGAAAGAACATGTTCAACTGACATGTATCTTCTGGTTTTGAGCGGCGTGGAGGCTCTGAGGGCGACGGTGGCTCTCACCAGGCCATCGTCACCAGCTGCTCTGTGCTAACTGCTAATGTTAGCTGCTCCAACGGCTGCTGAAGGAAAGAGCTGAACATCCGATCAGCGCCACGTTAGCTGAGCTGTCCACGACATTAGCTGTTCTGACGACGTAAAGAAACACCGGAGAGGTTCACATGAAGAGAGGCTGAGATCTGAACCTGAGCCACGCTAGCCGTTTCCTCCATTACCAGCCTTTATGCTAAGCTAAGCTAGTCGGTTGCTGGCGCTAACTTCATATTTAATAAATAGATAAGAGAGTGGTATCAATCTTCCCATCTGACTCCAGGGAAGGAAACAAGTATTTTTACAAAAATGTTTATCGGCTCCTTTAAATTAAAACCGTTTCCTCATTTTTTTAAGTAAAACTCACTGATTTTAAAGTTTTGCCATTAAAAAGTCAACAATCCAGGTTGGAGGCACATTAGAGCAACGTGGGGCAGATTATTTTCTCAGTCCATTAATTGTTTTATTTATGACCATAAGAAAATAAGAAAAGTTATAATGAGATTAAGACAAGTAGCTTGTTTTATTTGACCAATAATCTCAAGCCTAAAATTATTCAGTAAAGTTTAATTTGACAGAAGAAAAGTATCAGGTCCTACAGCCAGAGAATGTCTGGCTCTTAATCAATTATCAAAATAGGTACCAATTTTTTTTTTCAGCCAAGTAATTGACTAAATGTTACCTGTCAAATGCGCACATTTATTTTTCTAACCACTTTAATTCTTTACAGTCCCTTTTAATAAAACCTTCTCCCTCCTTTTCGATGCTCGACATGTTTGTCCTGTTAAAATACAAGTGTCTCCCTTCACGCCTAAAAAGGCAGAGATATCAGGTGCAGTCAAACACAGCTCTCCTCCTTCCAGGCCAAACAGTCGCCGCCACCTTTCAAAACCAACCTGACCAACTGCAAACGCCAAACGCATCCGTTGAGGTTTCCCACTCCTCCTCCTGAGAGGAGACGATCCAGGAAATCATTTCTGCTGTATTTGATTTGGACTCTGGGTGTTTTCATTCATCTTTATAGGTGGGGTTTCGTTGCAAAGTAGAACTGTAAGACAGCGTTTCTGAAAGTTCAGTGCAGTATTTTTTTTTATTATTTTTTTTTTTTTACATTTTGTGAGTAGATGACACATCTTTTCTGATCAAATCCCCTGAAACCAATCCAACTTTTTTTTCTTTTTGTTTTCCACCACCTTAATGCTGTTGCTAAAATAAGTCAAAGCCTGCTGCATAGAGGCCGGTGGTGTGTATCAGGGACGGCACGGGCTGGTTAACGGTATAATCCTGGGCTTACTGGGGGTTATAATAAGCACTGGGGTTGTTTTAGTCTGCTGGGTTGGACTGTGTGTGAAGAGGAGGTTGCTGCATGTGAGTCTATATGACTGAGGAGAGCAGCCAGTTTTCCACCTCTGGACCAGACCAGAGACCAACACCTGAAAAATACTCAGTTTTACCATCAATCACTTGACAAAAAGGCCAAAAAAAATAAAAAAAAACAACCTGGCAACAGTGAGACATTATTAGTTTTTATGATTCTCTGAAGTATTTTTGAGTTCAGTCATTAATCAGCCTCCATTGGTTCTGTTAAACGCTGGAAACAGGGAAGTCTGTGAATCAGAGAAATGACTGTTTGGGTGTCTGGAGTTTTCTGGTTTGTGTTGCCACATCAGCAGAGAGCATGTGGGTGGAGGAAGTGAGTAACGCTCCCTGTCGAGGAGGTAGGTGTTTCTGGGATTAAACCTGGGCTCGTTTTGTTGTTGCAGAGAGAAAATGTGAACAACTGTGAATCTAAACAGATGATTCAGTTTGTAAAAGTTTATGTAGACTGAGTGGAATTTATGAAATTATTGCCTAATACTACTTTTTCTATCAATTCCCGCTCTTTGTCCTGTCAAATATATAAAAATAACAATGATGCAACATTTTCCCCTTAGCTCTACAGATCATTTTAGCATCTTTCAGCTTGTTGTTTTGGTTTTACTTCCTGCAACTGTATGACGTCCAGACAGACAGACAGACACAGGTAGAAACCAGCTGGTGAAGAGTCTTTGGGTAGAGCCCAAAAATTGAGCAAAAAGATAGAAATACTGCATTTAGACTGGATTTACTCCCCCACACATACCATATTCACATATTTGTGCTTTGTGGTTAAATGTGTTAATGCTGCTTTAATGGCCCTTATAAATATCTAATATTTATATTTTTTTTAATTGTATGATTAAGTTTTAAATCTATAATTAGTCATTTTTCAATCAACAGCCGATGATTCTGTCAACAAACCAAACTAGTGAGTTGTTTCTATACATAATGCATCAAATAATGTAGCATTTAAAAGAATTTAATGTAAGTTATCAAAGCTTTAAATGTTATCACCTGAAATATTAGATCAATTTGTGCATGAAAACAACCCTGTGTGAACAAAAAAAGTCAAAATACAGCAAATAGGTTTTTCTGAAGTGCAAAATTCTGTGAATAAATAGAAACTTTGAAGGTCGGGAGAAATGGATAAAATAAATAAAACGTCCTCTGAAGCACCACATCTGACCCCCTGGACCCTCGAGAATAAACAGTGTAGCCAAACATCGTGTTTATCATCCTCTTCTACAGCAGTTTAATGGATGTTTGTCTCAGTTTGCTGTACTCAACAGAAACTTTCAGTAATATTATGTATTTTTTAGGTATTTTCTTTTTTTTCTTGGAAAATTAACTTAAGGGGGCCATTTCTAAGATTAGCAGCTAATTAGCATTAACTTTACTCACCAACAGCTGCTCTCTGAGATGGAGCATCACTAATGTAAAGTTATTGCAGTGTTTTCTTCTACTGAAGTTAGCATGCTAACCAGCTAATCCTGACCCGTCGCATCACTGCAGCTTGCAGTCTGTCCTGAAGACGTGGTGCTGCTCGGGACGTATTATTAACTTCTTATCTTGTAAACGCAACGATGGATGAAGCTCGTGTCAAACAACATTCACCACCAACCTCTTCCAGGAAGAAACCACGTTCAGCGGGACAGAAAAATTACAAAAAGGCCTTTAAAATCTGAACTAAATTAAGATTTAAACTTTTTTTTTTTAAATTGCAAGTTTTTTCCTATTTACGAAAAAAAAATCTTTACAATTTCAGACGTTTGTTTCCATCCCATATTTTTCAAAAGTCAGCTGTGACTCTTGAACAGTCCTTGACTTGTGTTGTGCATCAAGTCTGATTCACTTGTTAAATGATAGTATTTTTGTGATGTGAGGCTTAATATTCACTGTGGTAGATCACATGACTGAATCCACCTCGAAGAACCCTCTTGAAGATGGTCAACAAAATCACCAGATCCTTCAGAAAGTGCATTTACTTCTCTGTCACCACTGTGGGGATGATGCTGCTCTGCAGTCAACGTGTTATTTATCCCTCATTATGTACATACTAGTCTCTCTGGTCAGCTTCCAGAAAGCAGAGTCATGTAACGGAGCGAAAGCTGAATAATGCCTCAGTGAATGGTCCCACCTGCAGACCAGCAGCAGCAGCAGGCAGCTCCGGAGGGTCTAATCTGCCAGGGGGGCCGGGAATAGCAGCTCTGAGCTGCTGGAAATCCTCCCTGCTTAATCAGCTTGCCTTCTGCCCTCCTGAGCCGAGCGCTGATACCCGGCAAATGTCCAGGCCTGAAACCAGGCTGCCAGAGAGCGGGGAGGACGTGCACGAGATGGGACGGCACGCGACGAGGCCACTGGGCGAGGAGAGAGGGGGCGTGTCAGGCCTCTGTGGTTACGTTTGGCCTCAGTGAGGATGGGGGCGGGGACAGAAAGTCGGCTTGGAAGTCTTTGTTTTCCAGATTAAAATAGTTGCGGTTTCGTTGGTAACTGAGGCCAATGAGGTCAAAGGCTTGAGTTCAAATTCTCTCAAGTTGAAACTAGTTTTTCATTGAAATTAAAGAGACGAGGTGGTTTGGATGAAGAAATAGGAAACAAAGCTAATGGTTCACAAAAAACAAGATGTAAGAGGAATTAACTCAAATTTACATGAATATTTTGTCGAGACTAAACCAGTTTCTAATAGAATGACAGGAGACAAATGTTTTGCAGGGAGAGAACATGACAGGACACAGGAAGTCGACTCTGTTCAATATCAAAATAGTTGAGGTTTTGTTTTAATCTGAGCTGATGAAGCAGAGAGGGCTGGACACCGAGCTTAGATGGTTTTATATGGTGGAGACATTAAATCAAATGTTGACATTGGTGGTTCTCAGTTATAACTGGCTTCTAATTGAAGGAGGTTTGGAAGGAGACAAAGCATCAACATAGGAAACGAGAAGTTGTTTTTGAGATTGAAATAGTCAGTTTTTTTAGTAACTGAGGTTCAGGAAAACAAGACGACTACTTGGTGTCAGTATTAAGTCCAACATCTATTAAATCAGTGCAGGAGATCAGATGAGAAAGTCATGTCAGTGTTTCAGTGGAGGAGGTTTCTCTGAAGAGATGAGTCTTCAGGAGCTTGTTGAAGACAGACGGACGTTCCTGCTCCGATTGGATTCAGGAGCTGGTTCATCCTCAGGGAACACAGACCAGAACAGTCTGGACTCAGATGGTCTGGTTTCAGGGATGGTGATGACAGACCACATTCACGGAGGAACAGAGGCTGAGAAGGAGCATAGAGCTGAATGACTGAGGTCAAGATGATGGTCCAGACCCAGAGTCTCTGAAGGAGCTTTAGAGACTTGGACTTGTAGCCAGTGAAGGTCGATGAGTAGCAGAGTGACATGTGGTCTTTTGGGCTGATTGAAGACCAGACAGGAACTGAACTCTGGACCATCTGTGAGGGTTTTTTTTTTTTTTTTTTTGAATGTCTTTACTGAGTTTTCATTTTACAAACATTGCAGATATGTAACATAATAAATTTATTTTTATTTGTGTAAAGACAAACTCAACAAAGTATATGATAAAGTCAATCAGTCTACAATATATATATATATACACACATATATACTGAATATACATAACAGCCATTACTTTACAAAAATTCAGAGAAAACTTGCCTCCATCTCCTTCAGGATCGACCACGATATTGATTTTATCTCATCCTGTGTTTTCTTCCTGCAGAAGCTCTCTTCAGTCTCCATTTAATGGTTCTTTATGAAGTTATAGAATAAAGATATATGTTATTCGTGGACATACTTTGTGCCACGTTCTTAATCCAAGTACCAACTGTAGGTGCAGCTGTTTCTTCCAGTTGAAAGCTATCACTCATTTTGTCTTCATGTCTGTGAGGGTTTCACTTTTCACAGTGCAGGAGTCAAACCAAGCGATAACCAAGACCTGGACCAGGATCTGGGTAGAGGACTGAGTCAGCTGAGGCCTCATTTTCCCGATGTATAATACAAAGTGACATGACTGAGACGTAGGTCTGGGTAAAGGATGAAGAGGTGACCATTGGGGACTGATTGACCTGGAGTTCAGTCTTAGAGAGGCAGGTTGTCCGGCGCTGCCCATGTTGGTGAGTACGGACTCATCTACCTGGTTTGGTTCAGGCTCTTGTTGCTGTGTAATGTGACTTAATTGTCTAATTCATTTTATCATCACGGACCCTGTGAGTTCACATGTTCATACATCAGCTCAGATGCTTCAGTCCTGCTTTTATTTGATAGCGTGTGATGAACAGAGGCCTGTTCAATCACAGGGGTAAAGGCCTGGGCAGAGTCGGGCCCCTCGGTTAACAGAGCGTCTCAGGTGTGCAGTTTTTTATCTTTTAACCCTTTAATCCCTGTTGGACTAAAGGAGAACGAGAGGGAGATGAGAAAAGTAGCAATGATGAGATTAGAGGCTGAAAAGAGTAAAGCTGTGAGGCTGCTGCTAAATAAACCTCTTACACAAGCCCATCTCTCTGGGAATAGATCAATAATCAATCAATTTATTAGTCAATGAGAGGAAAATAAACCCTTAGGCCTGATGATTGTGAATGTTGTGAGTCTGTGATGTGTTTCTGCCAGGAAAAGTACAGTATCTAAATTATTACAACTTCTGTTCATTTAATAAAGTTTTATTTGAAGAAGAACGAGGCCAAATAATGTCAAAACAGAAATGTCTGTCTGATGAACTATAATGAAATATTAACACAATTTAATATAACACTACACATTATTATTATTATTATTATTATTTTATTTTTATTATATTGATGATCCTGATTCCAGTACCACTGGTTGTACAAAAGAAGTCAGATTGTGCTCAAGAAATAAAGTTGACTTAATACCTTGGTCAGAAGTCAAAGGTCAACAGCATCAGTCCAGGAGCTGTCGGTCAGCTCCTACACAGACAAACTGGACCACAGATTCTTCTTTAACTTCAACGTCAGAACAAACTTTATTTTAAGGCTTGAACCGTATAAACATCCTGGTGAAGTGAGAAGCTGCAGGTGTGAAACAGGAATCGTGTGTTTTCAGCAAAAAAAAAAGATAAACTTTGCCTGATGTCGTAAATTTGCTGACTCAAGACAATATGGAAAAATAACAAATTGCTATTTCCAGTGTGTGAAAAGGAAACATGGGACAGAAGATAATGCAGCGAGGCTGATACTGACAGAAACATGCTCTTAATCTTTTCTTTCATGGGGCTGCACCAGTAATGAAAAATGGCTGTGACCCAGTTTCTCTCTCAGGGACAAATGTTTCCATCCTGCAGAGCATTAAAAGCCACAGGCCTCTTCTCTGATCTAATTACTACATAAAATATTGATGATAATCTGTTCCAGTCCTTTGCTAAATTACAATTGATCAGTTTTGGGATGGAAAGCCGATGCTGGTGTGTCCTGCCAGGGAAACACAAAGACGATGTCAGTGAGAATGAAATTTTTAATGTTTTATTGTTACATAACCTGTCAAATATTTTCATTGGCTGTATTCATCCTCCTTTATCCTGTTCCTCTTGTCCAATTATCTGTAGATATTTAATATTTTTTTAATCAACAAATTCTTTGTCTCTTATTAACAAGGTCTGTCAGGTATTGTCCAAATGTAGATCAATCCTCCGCTGAAAATAGTCCCCAGGAGACTTTTTCAAAAGTGAAACTATAAATTTTGTTGTTTTGTTGAATGTGTTTTTATTTAATTCTAATGGTTTCCTGCTTGAGGAAAAAAAAAAAAAAAAAACATACACAACCGCCCTCTTTTCCCAGGCTCATACCGGTCCCCAGTGTACCCAGTACAGAGTGCCCATTTTCAGTGGTGGCCCTGTGGCAGCTACTTCTTCCATTAGATGAGGCCGAGCAGAGACGCCTCGCTCCCTCTGATTACCCCCCCCCCGTCCTTGTTGTCCTACTTAGGGTGCGACCCCACACCTTCAAAACGACTGGCCGGCGTCCAAACTGTGTCAGCAGGAATGTTGGCGGAGGGACACAAAGGGACGAGGGGTGGCGAAGGGTTTTAATGAGCCCGGTTCCCAGGGTGAGAATGACTGTCCCCTCAGAGCTCAGGGGACGGCTGAGAAAGGTCTAATTAATTTATTCCTGTTTTCATTAGACAGTCAGTAGTTGGTTTTCTGCTAAAACACAGATAGACA
This sequence comes from Rachycentron canadum, assembly GCA_038496675.1. NCBI lineage: Eukaryota > Metazoa > Chordata > Actinopteri > Carangiformes > Rachycentridae > Rachycentron > Rachycentron canadum. Next base: position 2,201,752 of record CM076661.1, on the reverse strand, counting down.
CAGAAATAACTGATTGATCTGAAGATTATTCACAAGTCATTTGTCATCTGCATCATCTAATTGTTTCCTTTTCCTCTTTTATCTTTAATTTACTCAACATTTATTCTATGAACCACATTTAAAGCTGCAGGTCACGTGTCTAACTAAAGAAATAGATTAATTGGCTAACAGACCAATTACGACCCCATCACTCAGCTATAGCTTTGCATGGACAATAGTTGTTTGCTGCATTATTGTTTAAAAAAAATCTTATGTATGGCTTATCCTCTGGGAACTATGAATGTGTTGATCAATGTAGCAGATGTTAAAATATTTCACTGGATACTTTAGGTCAAGACTTTGACATGCAACTGTCAGAGTTTGTACCATTCATCCTCTGGGGACCATGAATGTCTGTACAGTTTCACTGCAGTTACTATCATATTTTAGCCTGCAGCCAATCCCAGCTGACACTGGACGAGGGCGGGGTTCACCCTGGACAGGTCACCAACTATGACCTAACCCATGGGCTGAGTAGTTTTCTTTTTGTCAAACAAATCCAATCAAACGTCCTAATCTGTCTCTCAGGATTTTACAATTTATGTCTCCTCTGAAAACGTAAAACATCAAACCGTGTTGATTTGGAAAAAAAAAAAAAAAAAAAAGAGGCTCATCATTTCCTGAAACAGATGGACACTGCAGCTTTAATGGGAACTATTTTCAGTGGTGGATTAATTCATATTTGGGGCAGCAGGGATGTGTGTATGTGAGTCAAACTAAACTACAGTGTGTGTGTTTGTGGTGATGAAGGAACAGTGTAACAGGAATAAGGCAAATATCACCAAACATCTCCTTTAATAGTGATTTGACTGATCTCGTTTCCTGTCACTGCTGAGTCAGGTGTAGAATCAGCTGCAGTTAAGTAAAGTAAAATAACAGAAACTAGAAAACTTCTCTAAACCACAGAGGAAGTTACAAAGCAGAAGAAGAGTCACATGGTAAATACCCAGAAGCCCCTGCAAGTGGCTCAGCTTCATAGACAATGAATAGAGAATTTGATTTCAGTTTAATGTGGAGGATGAAGAGCAGATAAACATGACATACAGTTGTCAGGAGTCTAACTGTGCAGACAGGAAGTGTCCAGGCCTGCAGAAGAGCAGAGGCAGTGTGAGCGTTTGCTGCTGTACTGTAAGTCTTTGTATCTCTGGCTGCCTTGTGGTCGATGTGTGTTATCAGTGGTGATTTCTCAGGGGTCAGAGCTGAGACTTTGTTCTGTCTCGCTCTGACGTCACCGAGGCCGTCAGCTGAGTCTTTGTTACACTTTCTGCAGCTCTGAAAATGGCTCCTGTGTTCTGCAGAAACTCTGCAGGGCTGCATGCCACCCGACCTCTGAGAGGGTTCACACAGGGCAGGAGATTAAACATGTTGGAAAACCTGACGACAAACAGCCGCTTCTTCAAAATACAAGATGAATGCACCAAACCTTTTGAGCCTGAATCACTACTTTCTTCTTTTAATCAAGGTAATAGGTAATGTAACGTGGCTGTTCCGAGATCAGATTTTGTTTCTTCTGCTTTTGAGATAAATTTTTGAACTTGTAGCTCAAAAGACATTTAGACATCTGAGCCAAAGTATTTCATAGTGGAGCAGATCCTACCCACAGACTGAAATATAATCATTCAAATGCTGTTAGAACAGTTGTTACATGCAGAACAATAATAGCAACACATAGTAAAAAAAACCCCAGAAAACTTAAAATATCCCCTAAATTAATATCTTCAAATAGCTTTTTTTCTGAAACTATTATATTTTTGCTTAAAAAAGAGGCATTAAAATTGTTGCAGATATAATTTCTTACAATCAATTAATCCACTAATGGTTTCACATTACGTCTAACTTACACACCCAGAATAAACTCCCTTTTTATGCAACTTTAGCCCCGTTTTAACCAAGATATATATCACTAGTCCTCTTAACTCTTAACTCTGTGTAACCAGTAGTTTTGTAAAATCAGAATATCTTTGTTTTTTTCTAACTTGTAGACAATCTTATGAGGAGGATTAGCTTGTTCATTCTAGTTTTTAGAAGACACACAGTACATTAAACCACCAACCGCTAGAAAATGTCAAACATGACACAATAAAGACTGTTTGTTATAATGAGAATAAAGATACTGGAGTTCGCATGATAAGAGTAAATCATATTACATTCAAACTAATAGAATAAACACCAAAAATACCTTAAATAAAGTCACTACAGAAAAAATGACTCGTACAAAGTGGTAAAATTGTACATTCAAGCTTCCAATAAGTCATATTTAAATCTAAATGGTGTTTTTTAGTGTGTAAATGTGTTCACTAGAGACCTGGTTCATGTGATGTGATGTGATTGAGTCACTGCTATCAAATAACGAAATAGTCAACAACTATGACATCACAAGGACAATTACAACAAACAAGAAAAAAAAAAAACAATGATCTGCAACAACAACAATAAAAGTTCCCTGAGGACAAATGATGACATGACAACGACAGAAGAAGAAACAGAAACGAGTTATAGAAAAATCAAGGACCACAAAGTGTCCTAAACCTTTTTACTTCAGGTATAAAGAATATTTATAAGATATAAAGAAACATTGCAGGTTTATATTGGTCCGTGTGCTCACAGACAGAACTGGGGAGCAGTAGGAAAAGTACTGCAGGCGTCAGTATCTTATCTGAACAAAGTGTAAATGTGAAGCCGGTTCTGCGCCTGCACACTGAGTACATATAAGAGCAGATATGCTGCATGGACACAGGCTTGTCTTTATCTTTTATTATAACAGTACAGCTTTGCAGAGGTGACTGTGTGGAGTCAAAGCCCAGAAGGTGATTATACAATGACATCATAGTCCGAGGGAAACAACATGAAGACACCATTTTATGCTTCGTATTAATCTTTGTATCAATGTTCAGGCCGAGTTACGGCAGAGTTTTCCCTCCTTGAGCTAAGAAGATCGACTACTTTAGGTACAAGCTCCATCAACACATATTCATCAAACCACCTGTGGTCTGAGATCAGGTGGGTTGATAAACAGCAATTATGTCAGATATTAAAGAAGACAGGCAGCTGGGTTCTGATGGGTTTTACAGCGAGTCCAGCAACAGCATTGTTACAACCATCTGTTTTGAGGGTGATAAAATCATAGACAGGTATTTATGAGTCTGACCGAGAGAGAAAGAAATCAATTTTTTTTTTTTTAAATTAATTTAGAGGTGATTCAAGGATACACTGGTGTTGTTAAAAACCTGTGGATAAAGTTTCAGGTCAGCATCAGAAACAACCCCCAGGTTCTTGACTTGGTCTGTGGGGGTAAATGTTCCCACACCTGCTGCAGGAAAGGCTGAGACATCCAGGGACAGTGACTCTCAAGATCTGACATTATCAGGAAACATTTGTATGTCGTCTGCATAGAGCGACATAGTGAGTTTGATGTTGAACCATAAACTGTTTATAAAAGTGGACGTGGACTCTGGGTCTGAACTAAAATCTAATTTTATTAAAATAACCCATATTAAAATAAAATTAGATAACAGACTAAAGACTAAAATGAAATGAGTATGTTTTTGAACAGGAAGTTATTTTAACAAACCTCCACTGAACTGTCACATGTTCAGTTTAACTAGCCTGCAGCCCATCATGAAAATGTACTAACCTATAAAAGCATTGTTACAGTCCTTTTGATTGGCCGCCGGTGATGTCACATGTTTAAAAGCTTGTCATTGAATCAGTTAAAAGTCATAAACAGGCGATAGGGGACAAGGACCTAGTGACCTCCATGTTGGCTCGGTGCCGGTCTAATCGCTCCCTGGTGCAATGTACATACTGACAGTCAGAGGTTGGACTGAAGGAGCTCAACCTTGTGATAACACAAAAGGATGACAACTTAGTTTTAAAGGGCAACAAACGTTAGTGTTGTGCTCATAATAACTGAACTTTCATCCTGCAGAGACATAAGAGCTGTGAAGACTGTAACACAAACCACAAATAGACAAACTTACCTTTAAAGCAGTTTAAAAATAGCTATATGTCTTACTCAAATACATTAATATAGACTCAAGGTTGTTAAATCAGAAAATTTCCTGCTTTAAACTTCATTTATTTTGCAGTTGTGAGGGTCAGGTAACTTAAATAAACCTTAAAATAGATGCTTAAATGTCCATCCATTTTTTTCTGCTCATGGTGGCAGCGGGTCGACCAAGGTCGTTTTCGAGCTCCTCCTGGGGGGATGCTGAGGTATATACACCTTCAGAACTGCTTTAACTGTTGGTGGCAAAGATTCAACAAGGCGCCGCAAACATTCCTCTGAGACTTTGGTCCATATTGACACCTCAGCATCAGTTTGTCAGCTGCACATCCATGATGGTGCGTTATCCTGCTGAAGAAACCGTCAGAAGACGGGATCACTGTGTCAGAAAGGGATGGACGTGGTCAGCAACAATACTCAGGTTGGCTGTGGCCTTTAAACGATGCTCACTTGGCACTAATGGGCCCAAAGTGAGCCAAGAAATGTCCCCCACACTGTTACACCACCAGCAGCCTGAACTGTTGATACAAGGCAGGATTCATCCAGGCTTTAATGTTGTTTAATGTCGCAGCAGAAATCGAGACTCATCAGACCAGGCAACGTTTTTTTCAGTTTCCTGTTCTTATCTGACAGGAAGTGGCACCTGGTGTGGTCTTCTGCTGCTCCATCTGCTCCAGGGTTGGACCTGTTGTGTGTTCAGAGACGCTCTTCTGCAAACCTGTTGCAGTTACTGTTGCCTTTCTGACCGGGTCTGGCCATTCCCCTCTGACCTCTGGCAGATATTTGAGTCTCCTAAAGATCTGGATCTGCCCAGGAAATCCCAGTGTGTTAGGTAGAGATATAATTTGTTGCCAACATTTGGGCTAATATACAAGAATACACATGGTCTTCATGTATCACAGAGTTGCTGGTTTTTCCAAATGTTGAAGAGCATTTGAGCGAGACACTGAAACCAAAAGACCAAAACGAGCAAAAAAGCACTGAAGTGGAGCTACAGAGTCTGGTGCTTGTTCTGCATGAATTCATTGAGACAAGTCGTTTTGCTAATATAAAAATATTGATTTCGAATTTTTTTGCAAAGGCGACATCTGAAGGGGAATTCAAGACAAAATGATGCTCACTATTAGATCCAGACTGCCTCTGATTATTGGTCTGGTCCGTTGAGACCTTTGACAGTAAATTTCTCTATCGTGTGTGAAGCCCAAACAAAAGACAGAACAACTCTAATTTGATCCAGACGGTGAGAAACAAAACCGACTCTAATTTGTTCTTGTTCCAGCAGCCGGGCCGTCACAGCTGAGCAGAGTTAAAATCAGATCTTTACTTTCCACGTCTCCGAGTCCCTGCAGCCTCGTCGCTGTGTCACGGGATGGAGCATCCAGAGCGCTGACTGATGAACTGCATGCAGAGGCAGCTGACATCTGGCTAACTATAGAAACCATGTCAGAAGAATTTCATCTCCACTGGCTGGAAAAAATGATGCGTATGTTTACATGATGCATGGCCATGGAAACAGTTAAACGCTGGTGCTGTCAACTTCAAATACATTCCTGCTTTTATGTCACTTCAAATTAAAACCTGTTGGTTTTCAGAGGCTTTAACCATTGAACTCTTGACTATTGGTTGATTGTTTCCAATCCAGAAAACAAACCTACTCTCTCACTCATAAGTGACTCAGGGAAAAGACAGCAGCTAAAAGATAAATATGAACAATAACAAACTATGTTTAAAGTCACTATCACAATCACTATTTAAAATTCAACACAGATATCAAAATAACATTTCTGGTCCAACATCTGCGTGGATCCTCGGCCCAATTCTGGCCCATATAGTTCAACATCTGGGCAGATTCTGGCTGTGTTTTCCGACAACCACAAGATTTTCTCTGTGTGAAGAATTGGTCCAGATGTTAAAGTAGCAACTGGCCATGGAACCAGGTGAATACTTGGCCCGAAGAAAACAAGAATGTGGTGCAAACATGATTAAAATTCATTTCTCTATGTGGAACTGTGGAGTTTAATACAGTGAATTAATAGCAGTCATATATTAAGGACAATTAGTGTCACAGTCAATCCAATCAGATGCATGAAAAGTGATGTATTATAGGCCAAAGGTCCATGCAGCTGCTCTGAATATGATACATTGAGCTAAATGCTAACTTTACAATGACAATATTAACTTTTCAGTTTAGCCTGTTAGCATGCTAACACTTTCACTAAACACGAGTTCTGCTTATAGCCACAAATTTCACTGTTGACCTGGTGGCAGCACAAAAGGAAATTAAACGTTAATCCATTGGATAGTTGATATTAGAGAACTGTAACTGTAGTTATTTCACTAAAAACCACAAATGGTGGCAGCTTCTCTGTGACTCGCTTGGTCAGCATTTTGGAGATGATGTTCATTAAAAAAAAGTTTGTTAACAAATGTTGACATTGTTGAGATAAATATATCATATGCGTATGTGTTTATAAACTAAAGAGTTAACTAGCTAATAACAGAGGAGGCTACAGACATGTTAGCAGCTTTGAAATTGTTCTTAGGAAGCAGTTGCTAATCTTAGCATGCTAACATGCTCACAATGACAATGCTGATATGCTAATGTTTAGCAATAGAATGCTCACCCACTTGTTAGCATGCTAACATTTGCTAACTTAGCCTACTGCTGAGGCTGGAGATAGAAATGTGATCAGTTTTGGTCATAACCCAAATTTTGAGGAATTAGAGTCTGAGGATCTGGAGGAAAAGATCCCAGTAAACACTGTGTGTGTACACAAAGTAAACACACTTCATTCTTAGCAGGACACAAACACAAGACGTTTTCAAAATGTCATTGCAACTAATCCGATAGAGGTTGTTGAGACATTTCCCCCAAAACGTCAACCTCAACATCAACCTGATGCCTGTCGTCATGTCATGAGGAGCTGTTAACAGACGGATCAGACGATGAGAGAGAATAATACACTGCGTGTTAGTGTCGGCAGTGGTGCAGCCTTTCCATTTGCATGTTTGCAGAGGAAGGTGTGTCACATTCCTGGTCGTATTACAAGGTGCAGAGTGTTTGTCCTCTGCTGGGTGAACGTGCAGCGAAGCAGGGCAGCAGTCGAGCAGTCGCAGGCTGGACTTTGGCCAAAGAGGCAGCAGCTCAGCAGCTCAGCAGGAATCAGAACAGATGAATTACTCCGTCATGCTCCACACAGTTTGATGCTGATAGCTGGAGTTTCTAGTGAGTCAAAAACAAGTTGGTATGTTGGACTGAACCAAGCTCTTGTTAAAGCAGAATCGATCAGTTTGAAGATGGAGAGCCAGTGCTGATATGTCTCTCTCTTCTAAAACCAATTATTCTTATTTTCAAACCATTAGTATGAAGCAGAAGTTTTGGTGACAGGTTCGTGAGACAGCAAAACAGATTTAAATCCCTCCACAGTTTCCACTGAGCAAAAAACGACCTGTAAGACCTGTTAACATCCGGCTCTTGGCTGCAATGGAGAGGAGCATTGAGACTGAACCGCCCCTTAAACCATTAACCCCCCGTCACCACCCTCTGTGTTTTCCCAAGACATTAGCTGCGTCCCAAGTCAGGGGCTTGGAGCTTTTGTTACTCAGGAAAAGAAAAGGCCACATTTGAAGGAACCTTTGACACGGGACGGTTTAGTCGCGCCGCTGTGATGCAGCCCCTGAGAGTCACCTGACTCTGCACACCTGCACCTGCCTCCCTAGCCGTAGAGGCTAAAACGGTCCAGTTCCTTCAGTCACTTTTCAGACAAGTTACATTTAATCAAACCTGTTCCACCCACTGACCCACACATATTTTTGCATTTTCCAACGAGCCTTCTTGTTTAACTCAAACTGTTTTTGACTGCTCTGCCTCTTTGTTTGAATGTGATCCTGTTGAAGCTGTTACACCTACAGTTCATCTTATTTTACAACTCTCCTGAACAACCAATAAACAAGATTATAAAAGTTAGAGGAAGTTTTCCTCATTTTTCTTTGTGATCATAACCATCGTGATTTTATGGGCTTTTTTTTTTTGAAAATTTACATTAGCAGAAACATTTTTCCCTACAATAATTAGCCAGAAAGTAAATGTACACCATAATTCTGTCTTGTATTTCATTCCTTTCATGGTTACTGCACACATCACTGATCATGCTTATCGACAGTAAGTAAAGGCTCATTTTATCCTTGACTGTCTCATCTCTTCCTCTATTCCAGTAAAACATTTGTGTCACAGGTTGGGAACAAGCTGCACAGACAGGAGAGGGAACAACAGCTTCCCACTGTCCTACAAACCCAAACACACCATCCGTCTTGTTCAAGGTGAGAAGGACTCGCACATGGTACGATGATCGACTGCCCCCTGCAGCTCAGGCTGAGGTGTACCAGCCTAGTGCCCATTCACTGTACAGGTGGACTTAGCATCCAGAAACAGGGATCGTCAGCTTTAAGTGGTCGGTTTCCATCGCAGTAGATGGCACTTTACATTAGAACTTATGGATCTGAATAAAATATGACATGCAAGCTCTCCCCCATGGGCTTCAACTTTGGCACTCATGCTATTCCTGTGTAGCTGCACATGTGAGGATACATAAAAAATTAAGTGCAAGTGGCTTTTTTTCCACATTCCTCTGCAGCAAACAATGCTCTGCAGAGAAGAAAAGGTCATGCATTTCTATCTAGGGTGAAGCATAAATAGCCCCATCTGTTTATAATTCAGGGAAAGCTGACTTTAATGGCGGCTCTGGCCTCTCAAACTGACTCCTATGACACTAATTCTCTGCTTTTCTGCAAATCCCAATCACGTTAGGCAACTCCCTCGCTATTTCTGCCACCGCTGGTGTACTTTGCCTCTTCCTCCGATTGCACAGAGTGAGTTGCAGATGTAATACGTGGGAGTGGAGACACACAATAATATCTGTGGGCCAAACGCAGGGCAGCTACCGCGGAGGAGTGAGTAACTCCTGCTGTTGCTGTGGCAACCGGCCAAATACGGCAGCATCCCCATCACTGTCAGGTACAGGCGTTAACAGCCACAGAGATAAAAACAATAAATCCATCACACATCAGACACAGATCCCTGCTCTCATTACACTGAATTTAAATACTCAGTGTCACAGCCACGGATTCTTTATTTATTCTTTAGGCTCAGAAAAGCAGAAAATCCAAACCATCATTTACATTAAAGTCTCCATTCAAATGATTATTAATAAAATAATAATTTCAAAACTGACTGAACATTGTGATATAGATTTTCCACATTTAAATCAAATAACAGAGGTTTATTAAATATCAGTTATCAAATACAAAAGACTAAATCATTTAATGTGTTTTTAATTTAATTATGATACAACACATGCAAAAATGAATGTGTACTGTATTTCACTTACACTCTGAACTATACCATTGATTTCCCTTCATTTAGACATTTTGTTTCTTAGACTTACTGTTTCCTGGAAATGAAATTTAGTGCTAATTACCCAATAATTGAAATGCTAATCTTTTCAACTGGTATTTGTGAGTTTGATATGTATGTAGTTCACAATAGTAATTATTGCCTCCAGGATACATCCATACACACTCACTCTGAAGAGAGACACTGACAAATGAAAGCATTGTTGACATCTGATGCATAATTAAAATATTAAAGAATGTCATTTTTTGTTCCTTATTCCCATTTCCTTCTCCCAGGGATCAAGAGGTTAAAGGAAACTGTCCTTCCTTCCCCCGTCTAAAATCTGTCTCTGTTCACAATGTCCACAAATTCTAACTCAATGAATTTCTAACAGGGCGGATCAGAGGAAAGAATCAGTCTCCAGCTGTCGTCCTGCATGAGCTGGAGTTGAGTGTTTATCTGTCGAGGCTGCCAACGAAACCAGTCACCAGAACCACACTCACAGCCGACAGATGGACCTGGGACTTGAGCCAATATTTTCAGTTCAGTGAGACTCTGGGATGTTTCTCTCTCCCCCAGATCCTCCCCTGACCCGCTGAGTGGAGTGAAAAACACTCAAATACACAACAGCAGAGGAAACATGTTTTCAATCTTGTAACTCGTCCAAAATGTGAAATCACATAGTTTGGATTTTGAATATTTGTTCAAGTTCTTATTCCTGAAGGAAGTAGGTCATTGAAGTGTCAAAATAAAGAAGCAGACAAAAAAAAAGCGAAGCATGTTCAACAAGACCATTGGACTCAAGTTATGTCAAAATTGTTTGCCAAACTAACAGTCAAAATCCCAAATATATTCAATTTACAAGGCTACAAAATGAGAAAACCTGTAAATCTTCATATTTAGGCTTTTTGCTCATTGAACCATTTTTAATTGGTTCTTAAAATAATCAATGTAGATTTTCTTTTGCTTGATTCATCAGTTAATTGTTTCAGCTCTAACCCAGATTGAACTAATTAAAATTTTGACCTGGTGCAAGATGAAAGGTCAAAGGAAGTCATAGGAATTCATCCTCTCGTGACCTTAAATCCATCGTTCCAGTATCTATAACGGGGCGTGAGGGGCTGGAGCCAATCCCAGCTGACGTTGGGTGAGGGCAGGGTTCAACCTGGACAGGTCGATCACAGGGACGAGAGTGTAGAGACAAACAACCATTCATGGCAATGGACAACGTAGAGTCACCAATTAATTACCCGCCTGTCTTTGGACTGTGGGAGGAAGCTGGAGAACCCAGAGGGAACCTGTACAGGCACAGGAGGAACACGCAGACTGTGGACAAATGTTCCGTAAAAACCTTGACGTGCATTTGGTGCTAGGAAATTCATGTCAAACTCATGAAGTAAATATTCATCTGTATTATATTTGCAATATATAGGCCACAAGTATCTAAATGTCATGTACAAGCTATATTAATTTAGATATATGTAGATATATAAGATGTTAAATACATGCAATTCTAACCTCAACCAGGAGTCTGGTTGCAACATAAAAAAATCTCTACAATGTGAACAAAAAAACACCCCCACCTTCTCCCCACCACCCCTTTATCCTCATTAGACAAAGAGCTGATAAAAGAAAACAGATTTATTTTTTCTTTATCGCAGTCCACAAGGATGTCTGCTCTTTCATAATCAGGTACCATTGAACGGCTCATTTCTTTTAAGGACTCTAATTGACCTTATTTTGTGCACTCGGAGGAATCAGTGTCTAATTCAATAAATATTTAATCTTTTTATTCTGCAGACAAATTCTCCACTGGGTTCATAAATTCTGGTTAAAATGTAGAACAACATTTAAATTTGTGACTAAATATGAATCATGTCTGCACTTGTTAATCATAATTATGGAATCATTTGAAGATTGATTTTACATTTAAAAAGATTAGATGACACAGTGTTTGTAAAAGACTGAGCAGACAAATCCAGGGGAAAGTCGGCCATCTTGGTTTTTTTTAACCAGGAGAAAGCGTATTAGGAGGAGAAGGTGGAGCTGAGGAGGAGTGAGGGGTGGAGCTGACCTGCTCTGTACTCTATCCTGATTGGGTGGTATAGTCTGTCAATCACACAGTAGCCACGCCCCCGAATTCATCCCCTGCTTTCTGGTCTATTTTCCTCTAAATGGACCATCATTTAAAACATGAACATCATGTTGTATTGAAGACTTGAAACTAGAGACTGAGACCATAAACTCATTAGGAAAACGTTTACTGAGCTAATAAATCAAGGAGAAGTAGGGACATTTTCCCATAGACTTCAATACAATCTGACTTCTTTAACAACCAGTGGAGTCGCCCCCTGATGGTCATTAGAGAGAATGAAGGTTTAAGGCTCTTCAGCATTGACTTCACTTTACAGAGTCATTTTTATATACAGACTGTGCTTATAGACAGATTTTTATAGATTTTTTTTACATGGACATTAAGCCCAGGGTGCAGCTGTATTTGTTTTACAGGATGTTCTGTTGATATGGTATAAAGACAGAGGTCAGAGGTCAGCTGTGTGAAAGCAAGAGAGAAAACAAAACAGAGAAACAAGACAAGGATTTCTGATATAACACTATATGATTTTATTTTTCAACAGCCTTGTTATTTTGTTGAACAACCAAAGCTCAGATGAGGCTTTGGCAATTATGCCAAATATTGTCAGGAATGTCAGTTATTTCTACCGAATTTCATGACAATCCAACCAATTGTTCACCAAAAACCACAAATAACATCCTTGTGGTGGAGCCGTGGAGAAAACAGTCAGATGATCCTGACAGTCTGCAGGGTTTATCCCTTTCGAAGTCGTGCTGAGATTGTTGAAATATTTCAGTCTGGACCAAAACAGCCAGTCAACTCACCAAACCTGCCATCTGCAGACACACATCCACCACTAATGACTACGTCTATATGGTTAGCACAGTAACATCTGCAGAAATGTTCAGGGTAGGAGCGTCTTTATGAGCCAAGCAATATTCAACAATCCAGGTCATCTTAGTTCAGTCTCATTGATTAAAAAAAAAAAAAAAAAGATCATGTTTCTTAGTGTAGCCACAAGAGATGAACCCAAACCAATGTCAGACTCACTACATCAATTTCCCAGCTGCTGGTGGTCCTTGTATCTGCCACAGAGGTCAAACAGATTATAACCCATTTTATTTTAACCCCCTCAGCCCCTTCACTTGTAACAGCTTACGCTAATCGATGGAGGCTTTTCTCACCCGGCAAAGAGGCTCGGGGGTATTACATAACACTCCTCCTCTGTTTCTGCACCGCTGCACAGCTGACAGTGCCAGGGACCCTGCTGCAAACTGCATGACATAACCCTCCACACATCTAACTACACACTGTCCTCCCTTTATCTGTTCCTCTCTGCTTCACCCCCACCCCCATCAGGCGCTTTCTGCCTCCCTCCATGTTCAAAGTAATTCTTCTGTGCGACTATTTTTACACGGAAAAAATTCAGACATAATACTCAGATTATTAATAGTCATTTAGTGTTCATCCTCCGGCTCTGCACCACCTTCTGGACATCTTGTACTTAGTCGTATGGTTCTAATGAATCACCCTGTTCTTGGTCGTATTTCCCCTCTGGATATTATGTTCCTCATGACATAACCCTCACCACACACAAAATACACTGCCCTCCCTTCATCCCCACATGTTTATCCCTATATTTCCTTCTCATGATGCTTTCCAGCCTGGCTGACTGACTCAGATCAAAAAAATGCTGGGAGTCAACATCTGCAAACAGCCAGAAAGTACAAAATAAAGGCTCCAGTGTTTGATTCTGATCTTGAGACTCTGACTCTCTTGTCCCTATTTTTAAATTATTTTGGTTTAATGGTTTGTTCCTGATTTCTTAAGAGAAAGTAAAAACTAGATTAGCTAAAATTGGCGAAGCTAGATTTGTTGGAGGGTAAAGTTAGCAAAAGTTATCAACCATCTTCTGTTGTTTGGTTCATTTTCTGTTCATCACACCAAATGATTTGGCTAACATTGACAAAGCTGTAGCTAAAGCTGTTGGTGGCTACAGTTAGCACGATTTAGCTAATGTCATCTTTTGCTGTTTGGTTTATTTTCTGTTCAACGACCCCAAAAATGTACATTGGCTAACATTAGCAAAACAAAATTTGTTGGCGGCTACAGTTAGCAAAATTTAGCTACCGTCTACCGTTTTTTAGTTTCTTTTCTATTCAACTAACCCAAATATGTACATTGGCAAAGCTATGGCTAAAGCTGTTGGTTGTACAGTTAGCATAACTTAGATATCATTTTCTTTTGTTGTCAGGTTTGATTTCTGATAAACACATCAAAGAATTTATCGAATATTATTTGAAGAAGACCAACAGGCTTTCAAACTAACAAAAAGGTAACAATGGAAATGCTGTAACTAAACCATAAAGCTAAAGCTAAATGGATACCAGGCTGCTGTTAGCAATGTTAGCAACATCTTGTATTGTTTGGTTTATTTTCTGTGTAGAGGTAGAGGTGTCCACACCTCTACTTTTGAGCTGTTGGTATTTTACCACCATGGTGTGACTGGCTTTATGTGGTGCAACATGTGTGAGATCTAACACTCGATGCTAATCAGTGTTAGCGTTTCTCACAATTTGAAAAATGAACTAGCTTGCGGTGTCATTAATTAGACAGATGCTGCTTCTTAGATAAATGTGGCTTAAATATACATGTGTATGGATATATATATATATATAAAAGCTGAACCATTTTTACTGGAGGCCTTTATATTATGTGCATGCTCTTCATGGAAATCTCATTAAAGCTCCTTCTCCCTGTAGGTATTGACGTTGCTGTGGTGATCCATGCTGTCAAAGTAGTGTTTATTGCTTCCTTGTTACAGCTTATGCAATTATACCAGCCTCACAGAGATGTAACATGCCTCTGTTTTCTGCCACCCAGAGCAGCTCTGTCCTCACGCCCCCCCTGCTGCCCGACAGGCTGCCTGCAGAGCTGAGGATGTGCTGCCCTCTGGTGGCTGTGTCACAAACAACATCGTCCTATGTTTTGCTAATTCAGACATTCAGTAAACTGCATCCTTTACTTCACTACACAATGAAGTGTAACTACATTTACATTTATTCAAGGACGGTCACGTCACATTTGAGATGCTTGTACTTTATATTATTATGCTATTATACACCTCTACATTTATCTGGCAGCTCTAGTTACATTTCAAGTTAAAGTCTTGGGTTGAAGAATATATAATAAGTTTAAAATTACAATACAAAACTCTTTACTGAAACAGAAGTTTCTACTCTCTTCTATTTCTACATATCTAAACCATATGGTTTAATTTAATTTACTGTTTGATGCCCAAAGCGGTAAAGATGAACAAATATTTAATAAAAGATTAGAGAGAAAGCTTCAAAAATTATTCATCCATTTAAACAATCAAATAATGTCATTACAGGATTGTTACTTTTACTAACAAATAATTTAATAATTTTTATACATAACTTTTACTGAAGTAGATTTTGCTAATTTGTTTTTTAAGAAAACCGAAAATCCACTTCTTACTGTGAGCAGTTAACAAATATTCAAAGTTAAAACTGTTTTGCTTATTTCACATAAGAGTTGAGGTTTTGGAGATGAAACCTGTAATAAGTAAACAGTTTTTCCCTCCAAAACTTTAAAATGTATTTGTTTCTCATGAATATTAATGCGACAGAGATCTGGTAAAGTTGTGATGTACATTTTCACAGACTTTTAGATCTTAAAACTGAAGTTTGCTCCACCATCTGATCCTCTAGGTCAATTCTTAGCAACCTTTTAGGTGTTTGACTCCTAATATGAAGTAATGTTGTCAACATGTGATGACCTACCGCCTGAAAAGATGAAATAATTTAGTATTTCATAAGAAAATTTGCATTAATTAAAGATAAAAATTAAGAAGTAAATCTGGTGCCTTCTGAAATTTGTCTTGGGTCGTCTCAAGGAGTCCCAACCCCCCAGAGTAAGAACCGCTGCTCAAAATAAGCTTGTTCATTATCTCCTCAGCAGCAGCTTTGATGCAGGAAAATTACAGGTTTCCTCTCAGGAAGATACATAAGGCCCTGAATCACAGACAGCCAGCTCTGCCCAAAACAAATGTCAGGGCACCATCAGCAGCTGAATTGTATTAAATGACAGGTTTCGTGTATTTATTACCATTTACTACACTATTAATATTTCATCAGGAGTGAATCCTGACAGCATGCATATAGGATTATTCCTAAACTCTTCATGTTTCTGAATGTAAAGTAGTTTGGACTGGAAAGTGCAGATTCAGACTAGATTTTGCAGCAGAATCTTGATAGAAAAGAAGCTGTAACAAAGGCATGAACCCACATGATGAAGGTCAGTTTGTGGTTCATGGAAACTTCCACCTGATGGAGGAACTCCATGGAAATAAGGTTTGGACTTTGGTGTCAGCGTTGGTCCTGAACATTGGTCTAGACTGAATTATCTCAACAACTATTGGATGAAATACCATTAAATCTTGTTCATGATTCCCAGAGGATGAATCCTAATAGCTGTGGTGGAAATGCTATTGCTGAACCATAAAGCTAAAGCTAAATGGGGGCTACTTCCATTTTCATTTAACTTCCATTTCCATCATCAAATCACTTAAAGGATGTTTATTTGTAGAGGATCTTTAAAGCTAAAAAAAAGCTAACAAACAAAGCTAAAGCTAATAGGATACTAGGCTGCCGTTAGCCGATGTTAGCAACATCTTGTATTGTTTGGTTTATTTTCTTTATATCTTTAAAGGTGTCTCTATGGACCACCGCTCTTGAACTGATGGGATTTTAACACCATGTTACTGGCTTTGTGCAGTTGAAATGTATCTGGATTGACATGAAATTCTGTGAAGACCTTCATCGATTCCCATCGATGACTCTCACTGACATTGGCTAACATTGGCAAAGCTATGGCTAAAGCTGTTGGTGGTTACAGTTAGTAAAAGTTAGCCACCATTTTTCCCTTTGTTGTTTTATTTCTGTTTGATTTCTGCTAAACACATTTTCTTAACAAGAATTTACTGATAATTATTTGTAGAAGCCCTGAAGGCCTTAAAAATAACAAAAAACTCAACAAAACCACAAAGCTAAAGCTAAATGATAGCTACTTCTATTATCTTATGTTGGTTGGTTTATTTTCTGTCCATCATCAAAAATTTGTTATTATTACTATTATCATTATTGTTATTAACAAAAACAAAAATAATAATAATAATTAAAATTTACATTACCTTTAACGTAAAAAAACCCCCCAAAGCTATTGAGCAACTCTTGAACTGTTGTTATGTTAACGTCATAACATTTTAACACCACGTTATTGGCTTTATGCAGTTGAAATGTAAAGAGATTCACACAAAATTCTGTGAAGACTTCGTTCCCCAACGATGACTCCTGCTGACTTTAGTAATCGTTTAATTTTTCATCTAGCGCCACCATGAGGTTGATGTTTCTGATTTTGAGTCAGCTTGCAGTGAACACCTTCATGTTATCCTCAGCATTGATTGTAAAAACTTTGGTTTGGTTTCATCTTTAAAACATAAAATTGAGCCTGACCTTTGAAAAACAAATTTCAAATTGAAATGAGGAGTGAAAAATATTTATGTTGTTGTTACATTTACATTTTTGGATGTTTTACATATCACATTAGTTTCGGCGATGTAAGCCTGTATTATTAAGCAGATTAGACTCAGTGAATGTGTATCCTTCCAGCAAATATAGTCTGGCACTGCACCAGAGACAAATAAATCAGTCTGGCATCTCTATAAAGAAAAAAAGTGTCATTTTAGGAATTTATTCTGTCTTTTGCATTTCACTGACTCTCAGTCACTGTGAACGAATGAAAAGAAGTAAGGGTAAAGTCAGTTTTCTCAGTGTGTTAGTGCTGGTGATGGAGAGCGGACGTGAGCTTCAGCTGACAGTGAATCAGTCTCGGCCGGTCACAGTGTGAAAGGGTCATGTGATCCCACACATGGAGCTTCACTGTGGAGGCGGCCTGGCGGTCAAGAGACTGGACAACGTGACCATGGTCTTGTCCACGGTCCAGTTTTCTCCCTGGTGTTATCATCACTGGGAAAACCCCACAAATCCCTGAGGTGTGTCCCGTCATGGGCTGAGCCGGACTCTTAAGGGACTGTCATGGCGTTTCTGACCTGTATCGACCTCTGTTAGTAACTTGGAGGAACTGAAAAGTTCTTTCAAACATAAACCTGCCCTGTTTCTGTTTGGAAGAAAACCTGGAATGACTTTGTCTCGTCCTGAGGAAGGATTTGTTTTTTCAGCATCAGTCAAAACAACTTCAGACCTACAATAGTGAGAAACGAGGAAATCAAATTTCAGTTCCTGTCCAGTCTCATGTCGGGAAAAAAAAGCTAATGAGCAGAGCTAAAGCTAAATGGATGCCAGGCGGCTGTTAGCTGTTAGCAACATCTTGTTTTGTTGTTGTTTGTGTAACTTTGAAGGTGTCTATTTGGACCAAAACCACTACTGTTGAACTGCTGGTATTTTAACTATAATGTTACTGGCTTCATGCAGTTGAAATGAATCTGGATTGACATGAAATTCTGTGAAGACCTTTGTTCCTCGACGATGACTCTTACTGACATTAGCAAAGCTGTGGCTAAAGCTGTTGGTGGCTTCAGTTAGCATAAGTTAGCCACCATCTCCTTTTGTTGTGTGGTTTAATTTCTGCTAAACACACTTTCCTGACATGAATTTACTTTGACTCGTCCTGAGGAAGGATTTGTCTGTTCAGTATCAAAACATGAAACTATCTATCTAGTCTTATGATGTTAGTCACTGTCACTCACATCAACTGTATTTTTAAATAATCATACTGTATAATTTATGTTAATTATTGCAGTGTTTTGTCTGAATTAATTAGGTAGATCTAAGGCTAATTAGCAGCACTTTTAAATGTTAGTGATTGAATTATATTGAGGCTTTTGCCCTGAAATATTATAACAGAGCTCAATCTAATCTGTTTTAAGCAATAACACATAAACTGTCCTTTAACACTTGACATGCTGATTTTATTGTGGAGCTTTCGACCATATTCCACCGTCCTCATCGTCCTCAAGTTGTCATCAAACTTACTCAAACGCTTAAATTATTATTATTAGGTAGCACGTTTTTTGGGAGATATTTAATGGATTAAATGAACTAAAACCTCTGAATCAAAAGTGAGATTTTGTGGCAGATGTTTGCAGAACGTTCCAGTAACTGGAAGACCACAGGTTTGATTCCTGCAGCAGCCACGTGTCCGCTAACAGAGCCATTGAGTGAGACACTAAACCCCCTACCTGCTCAGAGTGTCTGCTAAAATTTTAATGTACATCTCCAGCAGGGAGTGAGAGAGTTTGTGGTGCATGTCTTTTATCCAGTGTCCCACGGGGATACTGTATGTTTTCTTAAAATAACCCAGAGTAGGCATTTTTAAAGTTTGTCGGGTTTGTGATCACTTTTAAAGAAACTTGTCAGGTCTTCGACTTTTCTCCAGAGAGCTGCCAGACTCAGGAATAAAAAAAATGCATTAACATAACACTGATCAAGACACACTGTCTTTATTTTGCAGTGGGAATACAAATTCAAAACACAACCATCCATGGAGCATTCACACACAACTTGTTTTTTTTTTTTTTCCCAGTCTCAGAGAGCTTTTTGTACAAGCGCGTCCCGGAGGAGAAACAGCAAAAGCCTGTCACAATCAATACAGTTAAAGGCGACTTAAGAAAACATATATTTGGAGAAAAAAAATAAATTCAATTCTGTCACAGAACTGATTCCTGTCAGTTGCAGAAACAAAGGCAAAGCAGTAAAAACAATTTGTGACTGAAGAACATAAAAAGTGCGCTTAAATAAACACTTCTTGCAACAGCTCAATAAGGAAGATCTTCTTCTCTTCTGGTAAATTATCATTTGCAATAATTTTTACTTTCTGACATCTTGTCTGCTGTCAAACATCGTCACATCTAAGTGATCAAACCGCGTCCTGTGTTGCAGGATCAGCCAGATGCACCAGGTATGTGAAGATTTTGAACGTAGCTTAGTTTCAATGTAGTGGATAAACTTAGGGTTGCAACATCAAATTAGTTACGATGAATTAAGATACAACTTTGACGTATTGTGAAATGAACTTGTTCGTCTTCTTGACTTATAAGGTTGAAACCACGTGGATGGCAGCTCTTCAACATTAACTAACAAACTGTATCTTGTTTGTGCAAAAACCAAAGTTTTGAAACAGATCAGAATTATTGAGCTTTTGAAGAGCTGGGTGGTGGAGTCTGGTTACCTTTGGACAGACCTAGGCTAGAGGTTTCCTCATGTTTCTAGTGTTTATGCTAAGCTAAGCTAACCACATCTATTATTTACCGTAAAGACACAAGCGATTTCAGTCTTCTCATTTAGATTTAGCTGAATAACTTTACCCAAACACAAGGATATATCAACAACCCTGTCTTGTGACAATGACTATTATTCATATGGTAACAGAGTGTATTATATTTTAGATGACACATGATTGAACATATTGTTTTTATCTTTTCATTAACAGTCAGCTGAAGGTCGCAATGTCCGTCACTCTGCGACAAAGTCGGTGGTGGCAGCTGTCAAAAACTCATCATCTCCTCATGAACAGGTGGGATTCATCCAGTGATTTCCAACAGGTTTGTGCTGTTAAGAGACTTAGACTTAAAACTTCACACACACACAAAAAAAAAAATTCCTTTACACTTAATGTTTTCATTGTGGGTGACTTGGTTTGATGGTAGATGATGGAGATGGTGAACAAAGCAGTGAGTGTAAACACTGAAATCAGTGTTGACTTCACGTGCGTTTCAGTTGGTGCAGTCGGCTGCTGATCTCTAAACTCTGAGCTCTGTACATGTTGGACCTGAGTCCAGCGTCACTGTCAGGTGCCTGTGACTGTAAACAAGGTTTAAACGTTAATAAGGATTCTGTCGAACAGTTTTCCAGATTTGACCTCCATCATCTCCACCTTCGGCCCTGGAGACTCAACATTATAATCTCCAGCACCGCTCTGCTGCCATCTCAGCTCTTGATAGATATGACTGATTTCCAACTGTTCTCACCTTTTTGAAATAAACTTTGGTTCAGTGAAATAAAGACAAAACATTCCTCAATGACTACATTCAACCGAGGGCAGGAAAATCAAAGCTTTAAGCCTCCGAATCTGTAAGTTACTCAGCCCGTTTGTTGTAAATGCATCGTCCTGTAAAGGGCTGATAGAAGCCAGATGCTCAACTTTAAATACCCACTGGATCTGAATCTTTTAAACTCCTGACTAATGGACTCCAGTGCCACCAAGTTCAGAAACTGCAGACGACCCTGAGCTGCTTTTAGCGGTCAGGCTGTGTGTTGGGGGGAATACAGGGCGTCTGTGAATCCAGAGACCTGAAGCACCAAAATACTGGTTCAGATTAAATCCAACTCATTAATGTCATTTCTGATCATTTTCTGATCCCCATTCACAGGAGTTTTCAGGGCGACGCTCATGTCTATGCCCTGTAACAAAAGGTGGTCGGGCAGGAGGCTGACGTCTGTACGAGCCTTGTGTTTTTGTTTTTTTTCACAATATTAACAGGATATAATGATCATATAGGGATATTGTACATGTACCCATTTGTCAGTCTGAAATCTGTTGTCATTTCAACTGTGAAATACTTATAATCCAAAATGCTAAGGATTTCAGTTAATTCACTCACAAGACTATGGGATTTAACAAATCATTCATTTAT
This sequence comes from Rachycentron canadum, assembly GCA_038496675.1. Classification (NCBI taxonomy): domain Eukaryota; kingdom Metazoa; phylum Chordata; class Actinopteri; order Carangiformes; family Rachycentridae; genus Rachycentron; species Rachycentron canadum. The sequence continues at coordinate 2,180,505 of CM076661.1, read as the reverse complement.
CAATTTAATCACTTTTTTTTTTTTAAAAACACACTTTCATGCCACATTGTTCCTAGTAAAAATACCAATGTCCACTTCCTGTAAAAACTGGTCTGTTATTTTCATAGCTTTGCAACAAAAGTGGATAAATGCAGCTAAATGGCTTTTCAAAAAAAAAACAACAAAAAAAAAAAACATTTTGAACTAAATTCTCTTTTTTTCAGCTCCTCAGATGTGAATATTTTCAGGTTTTCTTGGCCATATTTGATTATAAACTCAAGAAGTTTGAGTTTTGACCTTTTTGTCAGACATTTGAAAACACTGTCTTGGGTGTGAGGAACGATTTCAACCAAACTACACTTATTATTATTATTGAAAAAAATTACTAATTGTTCGTTGCATCACATATAACACTGTTAATAAGGATCCCAGAAATGTTTGTGTTGCCTTAATGGGACCAGTGTCGAGAGAGAAGTGTTGATATCTGGGAGCAGAACACATCTTGCCGGCACAGGTTCTAACAAAAAACCTCGACTTCAGCAAAACGGGGCTTTACCTCATTGCCATCCTCCCTTTTAAGTCTGTACTTATCAACCACAGAGTATAAATTTGTATGGCTGCCAGAACGCCCACTCAAGGAGGCGCCACTAATACTGAAAAAAAGAAAAAAGACAGAAGCTTCGAGACAGAAAAAGATCTAAGTGACATTTATCTATACAGTGTAAAACCTTTGATAAATTATTCAAATGGATATTTAAAAAGTAAGCAATGTTCAGAAATGCATTGAACCATGAGGGCTATATATATATATATATTTTTTTTTTATATATTACTGCATACAAAAAGGAGCATGTGAACTTAAGGTGTGTCTGGGTCGGTTTGGTTTGAGAGAGCATAAGGTTCCCTGTGAGAAAGCATCTGTTGCAACAGCAGCCAGGCAGGCTGACCATGTTTGATGAATACTGTTTAATCGAATTTTCTCCCATATGAGTCAGATCCACACCCAGAAGGCCGAGCTGCAGGCGGCTTTGTGCCCAAAAAGGCTTCCAGCAGCAGCTTTCTGCAGATAAAAAGGGTCTGTGGGAGTTCACTGGACACGTTTTTCTGTTTTCAGAAACAACGTTTTAGGCAGCTGAGATGAGCAACAAAGAACTAAATCAGCTTTGTTGCTTTAATCACATTTGAGCGACTTTGTTGCCCCAGAAACTATCAAGACGTTTAACCCTTTCGTGCACGGTCACACGTTAGCCTCAGCTTTACGCTTCCTGTTAGCTGTCAACTGCTGATCAGATAATCAATCAGGTTTCCTCTTTCATTGCTTCTTCTGCTTGTTGACAAAACAATCCCAATTCAAAGTCCATTAAGTAGCTTTTCTGGACACTTCTGTAATGTCACATGAGCCTCATTGCTTGGTGAAGTTTGCCTGACTGTTGTGTAAATGTAGTCGTATAATCTCGCCTGTGTGGATCTTGATTCCCGTCCTGCATTAACAGTTTTTTTTTTTTTTTTAGGCCCGGCTTGGCTTTTGCCAGTTCACATGTGAGCGAATAGTTGCTGTTTACACATCAGCAACAGCATCATTCGTTTGTAGTCATGTTTGTCTGATCTGATGAATCCCTGTCTTTTAGCTCTGTTTTTGGTCTCCACCAGCTCACAAGGGGAACATCTGGCTCGAATTGTCTGTCTGGTGTTTGCCGCTTGGCAGTTCATGTACAGTGGGTTTACTACAAGTGTTTTTGGCTGAAAGCAGCTGCTGGAAATAAAGCAGGTTCGAGCAGAGAGACTGAACCCAAACAGTGAAGTGGCCAGAAAACCAAAACCATGAGCTGAAAGATGCCAAAACACTTTTCTGAGCACATCACTTGATCCATTGTTAAACCTAAAAATACTGATCTCTCACATTTCTATGACAAACATAAATAAATCATGTGATATAACTGAAAGCTCCAAAACTAAAGCTACTGAATGAATGTGATCGTTTTGTCAGCTGCTGGTTTCAGAGTCAAACCGATCTCTTCAAGCTATTTTTGGGGATTCAGCAGGAAGCTGGTAGTAATTTAATCAGCTGTTAGTTGATTTTCAGTTACTGTTGCACTAATTGCTTTCAGAGCGACAGAGTAGCTCCATCATGGAGGCTGTTCGCAGTGTGAAAGCACAATGTGACTCACTTTATTGCCTGCTGCAGGGAGCGTTGTCAGCCGTCGTGTGTTACCGCAAATTATTGATCACCATCTTTATCACCGGGGGATAAACACTGATTTCAAAAAGAACTTCATTTCTGACAATTAGTGCAAATTCGTTGTGGCGGTAATGGCCAAGGTGCTCACCATACACACATTCAGTGCTTCAGTTTCCTCATTCTTGTGCATTGATCAGTATCAAAAGCTCTTTATTCAGCCGCTGCACCACAAGACTACTTTTACACAAACCAGTTCAAAGGGAAGGGTGAAAATAAAGGCACAGAGATTTGGACTTCTCTTCCAGTCCTTTCCCTTCCTCCCTCCCACTGTCTCCAGCGGCGGTGGCGGCAGCTATGAGAAGTTTCTAGAAGGCTCTGTCGGCTGCGATCACCGTCAACGCTCTCTACCACACAGGATCGACTGTCGGCCCTGCGAGCTTCAGCCTTGATGTGTCAATCCAGTGGATATCACCGCCTCAACCTCCCCTTCCTCTTCCTCTTCCTCTCCCCAGGGACCTCTCACAGTCCTCCGTCAGTAGAAAGCAGTGGGTGGAATTAAAAGGAACCCCCCCCCCAAAAAAAAAAAAAAAAAAAAAAAAAAAAAAACGAAAGCAGCAGCAAAATTTTGCCTCCTCTCCTCTGTCTCTGAATTAAAACCTGATCCATTTATAGACTAGAGCGATCATACAAAGTCACAACAAACAAATCACAGAGTAACAGCTACACAAGCGGATGGAAAGGTACTTTTATCTTCTCGAACATCCTGCTCACAGCTGGCAGGCCGCCTCACAAGATTACGTCTCCACACGGATTTCAGTTTCTAACTTTATCGATGCGTCTGTGCTGAGGCTCGTCTTCGTCCCTTGACCGTTTGCCCACGACAGCTGTTTTGCAGGATTTTGGGGAGTTTGCCACGGTCGTGTGGATTGGAGCGCTACCAGAGACACAGACCAGGGGATAAACAGGGTCACGCAGGAGTGGAGGATGACCTTACATCAATAATTCAAACTCAGATTGCTTGGCTCCAGCTCCAGCTGATGTTTGCTCCTGATGTCTCACCTCTGATGCTGCTTCTAAAAATAATCTTTCTCAATTGTATAAGAGCAGATTCAACTAATTCTCCATTTAACATTTGTTCACACCATCTGCTTTGCCAAACACAATCAGACCAAATTTGTTTCAGTACAAACTGCAGCAAAATAAAATTTTTAACTTGTATTTTTTGACTAAAATCAGCACAGAACCAACAGGTATGAAAATCTGGACCGAGCCCTGCTCTCTCCACCTAATTAGGTCACTGTATTTAAAACATGCATCGGCTGTCTCCGTTAGCAACGGGCACTGCAATTAATCAGGCCAGACGGGGAAGCCACCGTGAAACAAATCATCACACTCCACTTATTCATCGATACCAAGTTCAGTCTGGAGGATACTACCACTGTTAACAGGCATTGTTTAGTGCTTTGGCAGCAGGCTTTAACATCCACACACATCAAATACAACGGCAATGACGACAACTCACATACACCCGCGCGCGCACACGCACACATATACATACATATACATATATATATATATATATATATGTATAT
>CM076661.1:2068208-2161243 GCA_038496675.1 Rachycentron canadum | reverse complement strand
TATATATATATATATATATATCTAAAATAGTAAATTTAGCAGGACCAAGCTGCTACAATAATAATAAAGATGAGATAAAATCAAATCAAATAAATAGCTCCTTCCATGTTAATAAATTCTGAGTGAATGGTTGATACTGGTTATTACTGGTTATAGTGGCGGACAGGGCTCAGTTTGCTGCTTCGTGTGTCAAGGGTCAAAAGACTAAATAAAGGTTGAATAAACTTTAACTAAATAAAGTTGCTAATACTTGGAGAGGCGACGCTTCATGATGTGTTATTACCCAGTTATTAAACATTCTTTATCTCGGGTAAAAGGTGTCAAATGAACAGAAGTTTCCCCGCCCGGCCTCACCACCGGTGGTGGTGAGCTTTTCGAGCGCACCCGTCCTCGCAGCTGGAATCACGTGACAGGACGGCTGGTCGTGCCAGAAGGACATGGACCGTGTGAGGTGAAGTGTGGAGGGTCGGTGACGGCGGAGCGCTCGGTTCTTTACGGGTTAAACTCCCCGTTTAAGGCGGTTTAGTGCCGGTGAATTAAAATGGCCTCAGCAGCAGCGGCCTGTGCAACATGGAGGAGGTTCGATCCCCTGCGGCCTCACGTCTTGTCAGCAGCGAGCAGGCGGCTCTGCAGCTCCAAACAGGCAACCCAGCGGGACAAAACGCCACAGGTTCGAGCTCCAGATCGCATGCACGGTGTCTTAAATATCACACCTCTTCAGATTCCCATGCGTCCACAAAACCCTGCACTAACAGCTTGTTTGTGTGTGTGTGTGTGTGTGTGTGTGTGTGTGTGTGTGTGTGTGTGTGTGTGTGTGTGTGTGTGTGTGTGTGTGTGTGGTGTCATGTTATCATTTCCGGTCTGGTTTCCTTTTAATGTGCAGATCTACATTAATAATAACAAGATGTAAAATGATCTGTTATTCGTGAAAGTTCCAGACCTTCAGTTCTATTGTAAAACCTGTTGTGTTGCAGGTGTAATATTAAATGAATAACATTGTTGTTTCATATATAATATTAATAATATTATTTGTGTGAACAGATGAGTGATCAGCCTCACAAATCCAGGTTTAAACACGTTTGTTATGCTTTGTTTCTCATACTCACACTTTATATTTAACCACTAACTACAGCGGACAAATAAAAGTACTAGAGTAAAAAGTGCAGTTTTTGCCCCTGAAACGCAGTAAAGTTAAAAAAAAAAAAAAAAAGTATCATAAAATGAGAATACTCCAGTAAAGCATCCATAACTTTGAATGGGCCAGTGTTTTGTATCTACCTGTTTTCTGGGCTCTGGGGGCTGGAAGGCGTCTGGCTCCTCGCTGCTCTTCTCATGCTGCAGCCTGGTTACTAATGATAAGTGGTTTCCAGTAGATCAGCTGCTGTTCAAACCCACATGACGTCCGTCCGTCCGTGTCAGTGTGACTGAACTATTTACTCAACAATTTAGATAAAACTTTTACAGGCACAGAGACTCAAAGAGTGACTCACTGCCCTATCTTAAAAATGACCTTAACGTTTGTATTTTAAGGGATTTTAAAAGAAACAGCCTGAAGATGAAAATGTTAGTATGTGAAAAAGGTTTACAAAGTTATGAGATGAATCAGATCAATGACTCAACATGAAAAACAGACAGTAAGCTAGTTAAATTAATTAAAACTTTAATGATTTTAGACGTTAAGCTTATTTTTTTATGTTCTACTTTAATTACTGATGAAATTATTGGTCTAATTATTTAATGACAGGTATTTATTGATGGGTTATTAAATGAATAACCTTTTCTTAGGAAATAACACTGAGACTGTTCAGAATTTCATGAAATCATTTGTCTTGACAATAATTTATTTGGAACACCCAGTTAAAACAAATAAAATCCTCCTACATGAAGTTTTTAATGTTCATTGGGTGTTGAAATTCTTTTAGAGTGTGTTGATCAGTGGTAGAAAGTAACTAATACATTTACTCTGGTACATATTACAGTTTTGAGGCGCTTTTACTTTACTTATTTCCATTTTCATGACTTAGTTTAAATGTTTCAGAGGGAGATCATTTACTTTTTACCGCAGTGCACATTTGTTGAACAGCTATAGGTCCTGGATTGACACATTGGAAGATCCTTCATCTTAACATGTAATTTCTGTCTCTTATTATTATCTTATTTTGTCAAAGCAACTACTTCCTGTCGCTGCGGCGATGCTTGACTCTTGTTCATGATGGATTTTGTCACAGCAGGAAACGGGAGTTGGTGATCATCAGTATTTTGTCCTTGTTCTCTGTCGTATGCAGAGATCTGCTGTCAGACCAGCAGCCAGCTCCACACACGACTGGATCGGTCCACCGAACCCTCTGTCCAACCTGCGGCCGATCGTTTACCACGTCCCAGACAACGAGTCGGAGCTGGAGAAGCGGCTGAGACACCTGAGGCAGGAGACAGAGGACTGGAACCACGACTTCTGGACCAAACAGAACATCACCTTCAGCAAGGTTAACATGCCTTTATTTTGGTTTTCTTAGTCAGAAACAAGCCTTTGCAGGGGGCGACCTGATGACAGGCAAGTCGCTGGTTCGATTCTCAGCAAGCTGGACTCTTCCCTGTGTGTCATTCTCTCTCTCTGTGGCCTGTTTCCTCTGTCTCTGCACTGTCCTCTCAAAAATGATAAAAAGAAAATAAGCTTTTTCTACCCCAGCACAGAGAGGTCAAAGGTCAAGGATTCTCAGTCAGGTCAGAATCATTTTTCTGCTGCAGAGAGATGATGAAAGCTGACAGAGTTCAATCCTGCCTTTTACTTTAGCTCCAGAGCAGAAACTGACTGGATGTTAACTGTTGTACAGCTTTAGTGTTTTCTTATTTATCTTAGCAGCAGAAGAAGCCTCGTGCATTGTTCTTATTGCACTATGTGATGAGTGATGACGGGTCAGGTAAACACAGCGACTAACAGGCGACTCAGATGATGATTCTTTTTTATTCTCTTTATTTTAAAATGTATACATATAATCAAATTGGTGCATTTTACTGTACCACCATTTGCACATAGTTTATATGTGTCTTTATTTAAACTTGAATTCAATGATTTTTTTGTATCAATTTGCTCACAAGACTTAATCTTATCATCAATTCAGATGAGAATCAGAAGATATTTGAAAAGAACAACTCTTTGAGTTATGGAGCCACTTTTGGTGCTGAGGACATTATTCAGATCAATATTTCGTGCTCTGGAGAAAAGCATACATTTTGACTGCATTTAAAACTGCAGCCAAAATATACAATATATATATAATACACGATAAAGACACATAAAAAACACACTCGACAGTGTAATAAGATGATGATGCAGTTAAAGGTACATTTCAGGAACTGGAGCGAAGCCCCTGACTCAGCAGACCTCCACCCCGCTGACTGAGTTCCTGCTCCAGTGCTGCTGCCCTGCAGCTGAACTTTGACCTCTGACCTTCCACTGGGGGCAGGTCACTACCCCACCGTCGTCATCATTATTAATCATGTCTGTGGTGACAGTGGGTGTTGGTCTGTCCTCTGTGCCCTGAGCTCTAATGGAGGAAGGTTGTCGTGTTCACCTGCAGAGGGCAGCATCGCACAACAAGACTTTACAAACTGTGCTACCACAACAGTGATAAAGTATTTCACTGAAATCATCAATTTATTCTTCTTCTTAAGCAAAGAGTTATGTTAAAATGTCATAATCAATGAAAAACTTTGTGTTTGACAGCCTACGCTGCCTCACATGAGCATAATAAATGTTAAGTTGTTGTGGTGTCACTCGAGCCACTTAACACTGGTCTGATTGTCCTGTTGAAATTTACTAGATATGAGTCATTTGTATTGATATAATCTCATCTCTGGATACGTTCAGCTCTTCCTGATGAGTGAGAGGAAAGTTTCAAACTGAGAATTTGTCTATTCTGTTAGGAAGTTGTCAGATATGTGTCACTGTGGGTTTTTGTTTGTGTATGTATTGACATCTATTGACAGAAATAGAAATTCAAGCTAACACATCTGTGTTCTCTGCAGGAAAAAGAAAATTTCATCACCTCACACTTAAAGGCTAAAGGCTTGACTGTGCGTGATCAGCAGGGTGAGGAAACGCAGACTTTCCACATATTTTTACTGGTTACAGTTTGAGACCAGAATAACTTTGATCTGCTTGTGAAGCATCCAGACCCCTCAGGTTCATCTGGGACAGATTTACTTCTCAGAACCAGAACCAAGCAGCTTTTATTTTCTCTGCTCCACAAACTTCCTGAACACCTGAGATCTGCTGACACTGTTGGCTCATTTGAATCAGGCCACAAAACATCACTGTTTGCTGCAGCTCACCAGGAAAACACACGCGACAGCTTTTTAATCTTCTGCATTCACTTATCTTTATCACAGCCACTTTTTAAAATGGCATGCCAACCTTTTAGGCAAGTTTGATCCAACTTGTTATTTAAAAGCTAATTCAATGTCATTTTAATGTTTTATTATAATGTCTATATAAATAAACTTATCTTCTGCATCAAGAAGTCAGTCACTTGAATGACATCTGACTTAAAACCATTTAAAAGCACATTAAAGATAAATGTGATTTTAAATAACAGCTGTGGATTTATAATGAGACGTCTCTTAATGATGAAAAATATTAATAAATGTATAATATAATGTTGCCCCCCCCCCAGGGCACCGGCGGTCCCTGAACAGTGAAGAAATGGCCGTTTTCTACAAAAGCTTCCTGGACAAAAACAGAACACGACATGCAAATTACAACAAGTGAGTTGTTGTTGTTGTTGTTGTTGCTGCTGCTGTCAAGTATCTCCCATGATGCCACTGGGTGGGTGGGAACATCTCCCACCACGGGTGCAGTGAGCTTCAACTGGCCTTGTTATGTTGTATATAATGACCCCACCTGGTGTAGAGGGAACAACACACAGAGCTTTCTGTGAATTGGCATCGCAAAGAGAAGGATGTGTTAGTAGGTTAGAGACGTTCTCAGCCCACACACACACACACACACACACACACACACACACACACACACACACACACACACACACACACACACACACACACTCTCACACACTCTCACAGCTTCCAGCTCAGTGTATATTTTCTGTGTGGGGGTTTTAACCTCCCATGGTTGTGTCCTTATTATTATTCCTGTTGCTGTCTCAGGTTGAAGTAAATCAAGTCAAGCATTTCCTCCTTTTCTTCCTCCAGCTGTTTTAAATCTTTATACTGAGCCTCCAAACTTTTACTGCATAATACTTTACAGTGCAATTAAATAAAATGCTGTCTCATTGTTTATCTACATTCACTCCTGCTGTTTTTCTTGATAATGAGCTTAACTCCTTTTGAAAAGCTGTAATTATTTCCTGAATGCAGTGACAGACATCACCTATCAGTGTGTTTCAGTGCCTCATAATCTGTTGAGTCTTTATCTCTTGATTTAATGCTTCTAAATCTTTTTTCCTCATCCTTTCCATTTCCAGGGAATGGTACCGACGAAACTTCACCATCACCTTGCTCATGGCCCGAGTCGCCCTGAACAACATGTGGAGGACAGTCAGACACAGCAGCAAGAAAAGCACCTAATGATGAATAAACTCCTCAGCCTCTCTCCTACTAACCTACTACTGTTTGTTTTGTGCTTTTATTTCCAACAGTATCTTTATTTATTTGAGAGTAATTCAACCCTCTACATTGGATTGCAAATGTCAGTAGAACAAACCAACCACCAGAACATATTACTCCCACCCCCAACCCTGCAAAACATACATGCCTCCCCCTCCCACCTATAAATAAGAAGTCACACATTAGGCAGAATATAAAACCACCACGATTAAATTAAACAGAATAAATAAAAATATGTATATATGTAAAAAAAAAACAATTTGTTCATATATTCCACATAAACACTTGGATTTGATTTAAGGACCATATTGATGAGTACATGATTATTTTATACCTGTTAACATACATCTCATCCATGTATAGATGTTGCTCTCATTACATGTTCATCCCAGTGGGTGGCCTCATGGGGCGCACAACAATCCACCAGTGACCCAACAAAAACCAATAAGACACCTCTAAAACAACAGTCCACAGTTTAGTCAACACAAACATAAATAATGAGGACACCAAACCAAGACGACAGAAAATATAATTGAGGAAGACAAGCAAAACATTTCATCAGGAGGAGCCTGGGTGGAGCTACAAGGAGACAGGACTGGGTCTGTTTGTTTTCTGTTTGTTTTCCCCAGAAAACATATGAGGGTCCAGATGTAGTGAAAGATTTATTGCATTTTAATGTACATTAAGTTTTCCCTTCTTTTTTAATTATCTAGAAATGGAAAAACTACCACTTGTATCTGACTGGAGAGTTGTCTCTTTTCTGTCTGTCTCATTTCTGATGTGTGTTTGATTTACTGAAATCCCCTCAGGTCCATAAATATATTTTCACTGCTCATGTGGAGACACAGACAAAGAGATCAAGAGCTGTTGAGCGGATTTCTTCAGTTTCTTCATCTTTCTTGTTATTGCTCTGAGAAATAGCCTGAATCACTCGAGGCTTCCCCTACATGCACTTTACTATAAGACCCACAAACAGCTCAGGCAGAGATTTTCTACATTTTTTAAGGATGAGTTGTGACAAAGCCCGAACTTGTACAAACAGCAAACAGTGGCATGAAGAGACTGAAACAAAGACATGAATACAGTCAGTGCAGTGGCTAAGGAAGGTGAGTGCAGGCAACACAGAGTGATGTGCATGTGTTATTGGACAGTTTATTTTATCAGAGTAAAGGTGTTTTGGGTCAAAGGTCAGTAGTGGGTGTTGTAGTATTTAAAAGGTAATTAATTTCTTATTGTTGCATTGAATTCTGGTCCATTAGGACAAACAGATTTGTTCTGGTTTATTTGTGGCCCATTTGTTGATGCAGTATGGTGAGTGAGAAAAGCCATTATTTGTTTTAAACTTCAGTTTTATTGGTACAGTATTTATACAGTGATCCAAGGACCATTTGCATTTATACTTTTTACAGCACGGTGTATTGTGAGGACACTGAACTGCATTTCCTGGAGCTTTGTTGAGAAAAGTAGCATAAACTTTAAACTTAAAGAATTACTGGTTAAACCATAATTAGTCTGCAGTGGTTTATGAATGGATTTTAGTCCTGATGTGCTGCAGCCCAGAAGATAAGTGGCCAAACAGATCAATTAAAGAGCAATTCATAATGATCCATTGACAAATGTAGGTTAGACACCCTTGAAAATAAATGTTATTGATGAATTATTAAAGGGCTTTAGGTCTGCAGCTGTAATAATCAGAATATTAATAGATTTTCAGAGGTGTGTCTATTGATTCAAAGAGCAAATAAAGACCACAACAGATACATTGGTCTTATTAGTGGTTTATATGTGATCTCTGCAACATAAATAAATGATATTAGTCATTAATACAGCAACCCTCTTTAAGTAAGTGTGCACCTAATGAATTAGCCACTGAATGCAGTTCCAGAAAAACAAAAAGTGCTCGTTGTCCCCCCCCCCCCTCAGTTCAATCGTTGCATTGCATTAAATGAATAAATGAATCTGCCCGTCTCCCACCGCCGCTTCCCCTTTAATCCGCGTAGGGGTGACATCATTACCGAGGGAGAGCCGGGGGAGGAGGCGAGAGAGGAGAGAGGGGCGCCGGGCAACGCCATTTTCACGCACCGCGCAGTCCGTCAGTCATCCAGCCAGCGGTCCGGCGGGGCTGTCATCCTCATGGGCGACTGGTCAGCTGCTTCTTCCGCCCCATGAAGCCGCTCTCGGGTTAGTTTCGCGGAGCTCTCGCTGCCATGGAGCCACAGGGGGCCGGGCTTCTCTCGGGTGGCTCGGACTAAAGCCCGTGTGTTTGACAGTTAGGCGGTTAGCTATGTAGCTAGCTGCTCATCACTAACGGCGGTTGATGCAGTGAAGCCCAGTCGGCGGAACAACTCACCGGAGGCTCTATAACTTAGTAGTTAAAAAACAACAACAACAACAAAAAAAAAAAAAAAAAACTTTACACTGAAGGACAGCGGCGACAGGGAGACCACCTCCTTCCGAAGAAAGGTGTGATTTAAGAGGGAAAGAGGCGAGGAAACGCGGCGTTACAGTCAAGCTACAGCGGCAACGGATGTCCTAGAGAACGGTAGGAATGGCTCCGTGTATTTCTTGGAGTGGGCTCATTAGCTCATTAACCACTTTCACAAATATTCGTGTTGTTAAAAGCGTTTATTAATGTGTCATTCTGTCAAACCACGAGCATTTGGATTATTAAACAACCAGGGCACCCGTGTTGTCAACAATTACCCCCCACAATTACCCCCCCATCCCTCCTCATCCTTTTTTTTTTTTTTTTTTTTTTGTATGGTTGGTGTTTACTCTAATTGCAGGAATTAGACGCCGAAGACACATTAACTGTCACTGGAGTGCTAGCACTGTTAGCACTGTGTGTCTGTGACAGGAAAGTATCGGCCAACTGGTTCTTCAGGTTAATCCGTTTGTAAAGCGAGATAGCCAGGGCTAAGCAGACGGGACTACAGTGGTGTGGACACGGCTAAAACGTGCCCGTCAACCCGGTGGGAAGATGCACTTGCTGGTGCGGTGCAGCAGCCCGAAGCCCTGATGTTGAATCTGTCATGTGATGGTGATTTAGCTCTGTTTGACGCCCTTTCATTGATATTCATAGCGGGGTGAGGGCAGTGAAAGCTGCCTGTGTTGAGGAGACAGCTTCAGAGGGACAGTGGACCTCAGTGTGGGTCTCACAGCTGGGGAAGACCAAAAAAAGACTGCGAGGTGTCTATGAATATTTTGAGATTTAGGAGGCGTTGTAAACACACACAATCTGTGTGAGGCTACACTGCACGAAATCTCAGGAATACACACAAGTGTCCCTGAGAGTTTTGTTTGCCCTGCCCTGCAGTATTTAATGTTTAATCCACCCAAGGGAGTCCTCCTGACAACCAGCAGGGCTCCTCCCCCAGGATAACACCCCTCTGCTCCCCCTGGGACAGCATGTTGTTGGCTCAGACATCCCAAAGGTTGTGTGTGTCAACCATACTTTGTGTGTGTCCTTACTTCTGGTGGGAAATGGTAATTGTGTTGTCTCGGAAGGTCTTGTTGTAATGCTCAGCTTAAAAAGAGCTCAACCCAAAACAACCAAATATGAATTGTGTTATTGATATTTATTTTGATTCATCGTTATTATACTAAAGGTAATATCTTCTGTGATGTCGACTGTGTGTGTGGTGGTGGTCGGGGGGGGGGCTCTGCTAAATTATACTAAGTGTGGATACACCAAGAGTTAAACCCTCAGCGTATCCCTCAGGAATTGGTGTTTTGTTTTTTTGTTGTTGTTTTTTTTAATTTAAAATAAAGTAAATTAGATGATAATTACTTTAGAGAGGTGTTGATAAAACCTGATGGTCTTTCTGGAGGATGTAGCGTGTGTGATGCTGTTGAGAGCTGAAACAAAAAGTCAGTGAACTGATTGTCAGAGAATGAGTTGATACCAATAAAACATCTGCTAGTTTTCGCTTGTGCAAATGTGATAATGTGCTGCTTTTATCTGAGCTGCGTTATTGTGGACTGAACTGAATAACTTTGATTTGATGGGACAAAACAAGCGAATTTAAAACGTCCTCAGCACAGGCTTGAGGAAAGTGTGAAGGGCTTAATTTTACGGAGAAAGTAATAAACAGAGTAATCAAGAAAATAATTGTGTTGTTCAGTTATCTTCTATTATATAGCAGGTGTTTCCTCTCCAGTCATATCTAGGAGAGCAGGTTAAATATTAGCAAACCTCTCAGTATAATCGATACAGTCCAACAGCATCACAACCTACATCCTCCAAAATGTTTATATTTCACTGAACACTCTGTAATTTTAAATTAAAACGTTATGACCTCAATGAAGGGAGAGTTTATTACTGTTGTATCAGTCTTAACTAGGTGGTGCTAAAGCAGTGGAGACATGCATAATGCAGGCACACAAACTTAAGGTTTAGTGACTTGCTACAGGCAGTATGATTCTGATTATTATGGAGTATTTGACATGCTTTATATCTCAGCACATAATTTATATATAGACATTGTTATACGTACAAAATAAACCTTCTAAATAAGACACATTTAGACTAGAAGGTGTCACAGGAAATAAATCTTTCTTCCTGCTTTCTCCGGTCCTGCAACTTCTATTGTAATGGATCTCAATAGCTCAACACTGAGTCACTGCCAACTGTTGCTGAGCTTCTGCCCAATAACCTTGGAGGTTTTAGTAAAATAGGGAACATGTTAACAAATATTAACAGATAAGTAATTGTTAAGATTTCTGCATTTGGATCACCTTTGGGCTTCTGTCGTTGCTCCAGCTAAATGGCAGTTTTTTACAATTTATCTTAAGCAAATAGTCAGACAATGTGGCCCTGCAGTGAGATGACTGTCAAATGCCAATCAGATAACTAGTTCTTACATAATTGGCTCTGGCTTAAGATGAGCAGTGTGAAATGATGCTATCAGCTGTTGACAACATCATCAGAAATGTCTGGTTGAGCAGAAATACTCGTTACCCTTCTGAGGAAGTCAGGAAGTACACATGCAGTCTATCTCAAAATTTGTTGTGGTAATGCAGACTTAATCCATGGAGAGTCTGAAGCAAGTTGTTTATCAAATTTAGTATCTGTATAAGAAATAAATCTAGTATATTTCCTCTTTATCTTGAGGGGGGTGGGTGCTCCCAACTTCCTGTGCCCACTGCTGTCTCTGTAGATCAACAACTTCCCTGGCTCAAGTGATAAATTTAATCGCTTGCCCATGGCACACTCATGGAAATAAAAATAATTATTGGTGCTCTTGTCATGTGAGGGTTTACCAGACATTAGCCAGCGACTCATTTTGAGAGATGACACAGTTTAACACAGCAGGCGACAGCAAATTAATTCAAACTAAAGTTAGACAGTTATATCCCTCTGCTCTGTTGCCTTCAAGTCCAAAACACCAAATGTGTTCACAATTAATACCTATCACACTCATCATTTCCTGTGTTTCAGCCTGGCAGTGTTGTGTCTCGTGACTGCCTGATTTGTTAACCCCTTGCGAACAGTGAATATGGTCACATGACACACTCGTAACGGCGTGATAGTTTAGTAAGAGTGGTGTTGAGCAGCATGTGGATGGTGACATAAATTGAGAACAGCACAATCTTTTAAAGTGGCTATAATCAATAATTTTATCATTAGCTGTGGATCACATGATTCCGTGTATGTGTAAGGGGTCGCTGGTGGTGATCTTTATCTTTACACAGCGTTATAGCACCTTTTGGCTCATTGTTTTTATTATTGCAGACCTGCAGCTGTTTTCATTGAAAACACTGATGGATCAGTTTTACTCCACATGCACAGCAGAAAACAGCAGACAGGCAGAGCTGGAATCGAGCTGGTGGACATAGTGATGGATTTAGCAGGGAAAAAGACCATACGGAGCAAAAAAACAACTCAACAACAAAAACAATAAATGCTAATGTTGCTCCATTTCTACTGGATGTATAAATAATCAACTGTTAAGGAAAAATTATGCCAATAAATTACCCATGTCACGTCGTGTTAATAGTATCTGCTTCCCTCTAAGTGGCCAGAAAAATCGATTCTTGCAGGTTTATTTATATTTATTTTATTGATCAGCTTAAAAAGAGAACAGTAAATGAGCCAGTTAGCCTAAAAGGCTAATTCATCTGCTTTCCCAGGCCAGTCATTACAAAAGAAACCCAAAATTAGAATAGAATCCAATAAAATTCATGGCTCACGATGAAATTAATGCACACAAACTAATTCAACAATATTAAAAAGTCAGAGTCAGTTGGTTTATTCTTGCCTGTGTTTTTACACTCAGTGCTCATAACTGTTGTTTTCTGTGCTGCAATTTCCAAAAACCAGTTCAAACTGGGCGTTAAAAGTGGTGTGTTGTGTTGTGCTCCTCTTTGTTTTCAGCCACGGTCGACATATTAGCTGGTGTTGTTAACCACCCTACCCAGTTCTTTGAGCTATTTATACCAGACTAACTGGCATGTCTTTGTGAGAAGCTGAGGTTTTGAACAGCAAGTGCAGTGTTTTTCATTGACGCAGTACAGGTTGAACAACTGTTCATTTGAATCACAAATAGCCAAAACAAACACACGTCGATGGGGATGTGGCAGATGCTTTCAGATTAAAAATCATCAAGTAAATTTAACCTAAAGTCTCCCTCTCTTCATTTGTGATTATGGCTCACAGCTCCCATCATCGAACCAGCATCAGCCCACACATTGCTGACTAAGACTGTTCTTCACAGTGCTGCATGAGGCTCCATCCTCATGCATAAAACCCAGTGCGAGCACTCACTGTTCCTCTTTTTCATTGGTCCCAAACACAGCCCAGCCCCCCCCCCCCTCCTCATCCATACCCTACCCACCACCACAGCAACCCAGATCGCCTCCTACTGTATCACTGCTTTAACCTATTTATATGAAGAGCTGCAGCACCCCTCGGGCGCTCCGCTTTAAGCCAGCTATTTACATTTCAAAAGTTAACATCAGAAATAGTTTCTCTGCCTTTCCCTTTGTGCTGCTTGAAAAAAAAAAAAAAGACTGTTGGATCAGAGCAGGAAGAAAGGCTCGTGCTGTCACTTTCACTTCGTGTTGCCTGCAGTGTTAGTTGTTAGTCTGTCTTGTTCTTTGCAGTTTGGGATGTTTCCAGTGGTTAAAATTCGACCTTTCTCTGTGTTGTTGGGACATCAAGTGGATTGATCGGCTGCTGAATGGATGTTGATTGCTGCAGGTTAATCTAAAATGAATTACGGGTGTAACAACAGACAAACATTTAACCATATGAGTTTAGCGATTTAAAAAAAAAAAAAAATAATAATTTCTAGGTTGGTGTTAAGGAAACCTAAATGAACAGGCTTTGTCTCATTGGTGAAGCATCACTGATTCAAAGTCAAAACAGTATTGATAAGTGCAGTAACAAAGGGACCACATATGCAATACTATGCTGCAATACAACTACAGGCTGGTTTCTGTTCCTCTTCATGCTTCATAAAGGGCTGAATGCTGATTTGTTAGTAGAAATGCTCAAAACCATCCATTAAAAAAAAAAAATCATTAGTTTACCACAGTTGTCTTTATCTGTAAGCATTCATAAGAGACTAATTGCATCATTAAAGTGCCATTTGGACCTGATGTAGAATCATAGAAGCAAATGGAAAATAAACACAAACAACCATTTGTCATTTTTCCGTTCATTTCAGTGAAAATCCCCCCGTGCTGCACAGCCCTGCTCACCTGGAGCTGCTGTTTTCCATCTCCCCTGCACACAGTCAGCTTCCTGCTCTGCTGTCAGCTGATAGGCTGCAGGCTGGTTGCTGAGTCACATGGAGCGATCAGGGCTGTAGCCCATCCTCCGCCTGCCTCGTCTGCTCGGGGCAATCTTCAGCTCATTGGAGTTTTTTTTTTTCTTCCTGCATTTGGAACAAAAATGTGAAATCTGAGGCAGCTCAGGACATTTGTGCATGTCTTCACCTGGTACCTCTGCAGCTTTTTACACAGAGCTGGGCATTGCAACATGATGGATGAGATGAATGCGGGGCCTGTCACACCCAGTAGTTTTATTTCTGTGTTTTTCTCAGAGACACAACTTCAGTCAGAGCTTCAGTAATTATTCAGCTGAGAGAACGTCTTCGGTTTCACTTTGGTGTGCTTGCAGAGATTTATTAGGCAGCTCGCTACAAGTGCTGAGGCGAAGCGCTCAGTCATAATCCTCTTATGTGTGTGTGCATGTGTGTGTGTGTAAGGAATACAAAGCAAAGAAAGTCAGGATGGAGTGGGAAGGAGTGCAATGGGTGTGCGTCAAGGGACAATATCAGATGAACAAACACTTAAATGCAGTCATTTGCTAATATGAGAATAATAATATCATGAGTTTTATCTTCTATATCTAATAATGTATTATCACCAAGGCTGATTCAAGATCTGATTATGTCTATGACTGCATTATGGCAGCACTAAGAAGCTGATGATTATGGGAGATATTCTAATCATGAATATGAATGTTTAGGGTCTGTAACTGCAGTGGAGGATTAATATTCACATTTCCAAAGAAGAAATTTCCCACAATACGACACAGTGCTATTTCACACAGTGATATTTCAGTCAATAAGCAATTAAAGCTGCAACTAATGATTAAAAATGCCAGGAAATAGTAAAGAAATTTCCCATTATATTCCCCCCGATCTTGTTTTGACCAGTAGTCCACAGCTCCTCAGTTTACCATCAAATGTCCACATTTGAACAGCAAATATTTGACATTTTTGCTCATGAAATGACCAAAAATTATTATTTTTGATTCAGTCATAAATGGCTTAACTAATTATTGCAGTGCCACAATTGATAAAACTAATATTAAGGATAGTGTTAATTTTGAATCGTGTCAATCACACATCTAAAATGACGTGTGTATTGTTTTCTACCAGTTCTTGTCAGTCTTTCTGATTCTCAGCTCATAACTTTTATCCGTTACCTGTAAACCACACACAGCCCACAGGCCTCAGATCTGGATTTGAACTGTCAGCAGGCGGCAGGTTTAACGTCTGTGGTGTGGTCCCTGTTTTTCTTAAAGCGTCTGAAGTGATGACTCTCAGTTTTTTTTTGTTTTTTTTTAAAGCACCACTTCACAAATGCTACACTACATTTAACCTGTGTTTATCCAGGCTTCTCTGCTGCGGCTCCCTGCCGCTGCTCATAACGGCGAACGCTGCTTCTCACTCAGAGCAGATTGTTCAGTCAGTGCTTCGCTCAAAAGCACCTTGAACATTTCATATTTATTCTCTCACCCTGAACCACCCAGACTCCTGAACCAAGAACCGTCCAGTCACTAACACAAAGGCTAACCTATTGTTTATGCCGATGCCGTTTCTCACTGTCAGCTGAATTGTTAATGGAGATGAATTGCTGGCAGGGCTGTTGACTGTCCATGAAGCCAGAAGAGGTGAGATTGCAACTTTGATCGATACATCTGAAAGTTTTGTGTTTTCCCATTAATGGTTTCTCTACATTGATCAATGTGTCACATGTGAAGCCCTATCAGTTGCTCCATGTGGTGCCTTTCCCTTTCCCTGGAGGTCCTGTCTCTGACCTCTGACGGGGTAGGAGTAGGGTTAGCTGGTTCTGGTGTACCTAACTCAGTTAAGCAGAAGATTACAGCCAGTCAGAGGCAGAGTAAGGGCAGGACTTTGCAGAATATGGATGGTGAAAAAATGAATGTGACGCACAGACAGACCTTTTAAATGCCAGGCTCACCGGTGCAACCAGGGCCACCTTAAACCTTTCTTGTGTTAAATGTCATTTATTTTTCTGTCAGGACTAAACAACCATAGAAGTCATAAGACCAATGGGTGCTAATGTCCTAATAAGTTCAGAATCTTTAGATGAGAAATAGCTGCTTTTAGTTTCTTTGTTTATGTCTATATTTAGAAAATAATTTGCTCGTCTGCGCTGATCACAGCCTCGTGTTTGTTCTGTCGGAGGACTTTCAAGTAAGATTGATATGAAGTTGAACTTTATCTTCTGCAGGATGCGTGAGGACATGTCCACCATGGTGTGCGTGAAGGAGGAGGAGGACCCTGGGGAGAAGCTGTCCCAGGATGAGATCATCTCCCGGACCAAACAGGTGATCCAGGGGCTGGAGGCCCTGAAGCAGGAGCACCACTCCATCTTGGAGGGTCTGCTGGGCACGTTGCGCTGCCTGAAGCAGGATGAGGAGGGTGTCCTGGTGGAGGAGAAGTCCCACATGATCCGCAAGTCACTGGAGATGCTGGAGCTCGGGCTAAGCGAGGCACAGGTATGTACCTTCAGCTTCCTGTCGCTGGTGAATCATCATCAACTGAAATATCAGGCATTGTTCTGGTATTTGCAGGTTGGTCTGAACTGACTGTCTCACTATGCTGTTTGCTGATTAATACGAACTTAAGGCAATAACTATGAATCTTCTTTCATGTACTGTTATCCAGGTTTCAATTACAACAAAAGAAAGTGAAGTACAATTGAGACTAGAAATTTAAATTTAAAAACAGATGAAAACAAACAAAAAATATTATAAGTAATTACCCCATGCTTCCAAAAATCACATTGTCTTTTGAGCGTTATTGCTCTGTTATGGTTTGAGCTAGAGACACGCTGTTTTTCTCCAATATGTCTGATTCTTACTCTGATCGGTAGAATCGCGAACGAAGTTTGGTCTGTTTCAATTCTCATCCTCCATCTTTGATAGTGACGTCTAGAGTCACGTCTCTACATGGGACACTCCTATTGGCTCCAGTGGGTGATGTCACAGCCAATCAGAGTGTCTCCTTCAGAGGCCTAGCTGTCAGCTGCTTGTAGCCAAAGTCAATGGGATCAATCCTGTATTTTTCTGATCTCAGAGTGAGGAGAAGTTGCTCTGAGTTTATTGTAGTGACAGAATAAAGACAGAGAGACATGGACAATAAAATATTTAGAGCATTAGAGGCTTTGGAGCTGATTTTTCATCATTACTGCTCCAAAGAATGAGCAGAACTCAGATCAGATAAAGAGAGAAACTTCAAATCAGCTCTAGAACAACACAAACACATGTGTGTAACTTTGTGTGTTGAAGTTTTCTTTGGTTATTCTGGTTTACAGTGTTTTTATCTAGAAAATAAGGAGAAATTCACTGTGTTTTTAGTTTCCTCTTGTCCTCTGAGCTACTATCCCCTATTACAGTGAACAGAGTCTTTACTGAGTCACAGATATAATCAGCTGAGGTTGAGCTGAGTCTGAAGATGTGGAGACTTGGGACATTTTTAAAAAAACACAGTCATGAAAAAACCGAAAAGCTTTAATCTGAGTCTAAAAGGGTTAAGGTGTGTGATTAAGACTTAAAGCACCAGAAAGACTGAAAAATGCTGCCTGTTTGGACTGGTCTTCAGTTGACTTTCAATAAATACTATATTCTAAACCCAATGTTTTATAGGGCTGCAACCAACAAACATTATAAATTAATCTGATCTTTCTTTTTTGATTGTTCAGTATATGAAATGTTGTTTCACTCACAGTGAAAAAGCTCAGAAACATTTAGTTTCCATTGATATGTGACAGAGAAAAGCAACAGCTCTTCTGATCTGAGAGACTGGACTCAAATTTATCGTTGCTTCACTACTTTAAAAAAAAAAAAATTACTTTCTCTGTAAATCAACTAATAATTTCAGCTCTATTATCTTCTAAATAAGTATTTCCATAATCAACCTAAAGCAGAAGAACAAAAAAAAAAAAGATTCTTTCTACAGTTCAGAAGTACAGTATTTAAAATGCATATTTGCAGAGAGTTGGCAAACACTGGCCTGTGACTCAGCGATGAGTCATTGACGATGCTTGAGCCTCTCAGCCCCCTCTCCCAGCAGGTTTTGTCCAGTAAATATACAACACACTGCACATCCCCCATGCAGACTCTAATACCTACCTCCAGTTTTTTGCTTGCAGTTGTGGTGAATTACAGTGTAATTCATATTTTTCTGCATCATTTTCCTGCTCTAACACCCCTAATGTGTGTCTAATTACACACCTCCCAGCCTTTCACCTCACACCATATGCTATTAGGTGAATGCCTTTACCCAAAGTGCCTCACAGTAACATTAGTGGACACATATTTAGTTGTGTTGGGGAGTGGAGGCTCTTTCCAGTTTCACTACCCTATTTTACACATGATGCCACCACTTTGTTCCTTGTATTAAAATCACAGTCAGCCCCTTTTCCTTCATGCATCATATATTCTGTTATAATGAGTAGGGATCGGACAATATACAATTAGATCACATATCGGGATAAAAACACTCAAAATAAATTGATCATGGTGAATTTCCATCAGGATAATTGTTAATATCCTCACAAGCGACTTGAAATTGTTGTCTAGCTCAGCAACAAATGGTTTGGCACATCTCAACTTCTCTGCTACAAGGATACAGGACTGTGATGTCCAAAGTGGTTCGGTTTGACCCTTTTCCACAAGGCCAGCTGGACTTAATTTTGTTAGAGGATAATTCCTGTAAGTGAAAAATACGGAAAATATTGTGTGAGAAAGACACAAAGTGTAGCTTTTTAAATTTATTTTCCTTTAATTTTACAAGGAGACCTAATTGTTTTTCTCTAAAAAGGGTGTTTATACCAAAATGTTAGGTAAAGTGAGTTCTATGAGTTTTAGAGCCATTTTAAGAGCTTAAAGCATGTTTTCATAATTATCACAAATTAACTAATTAAACTAATTATGATAATTAGAAATTTTGAGACTCTTCTTCTTTTAAAATCCAAAAGGCAACGTGTGCAGTTGTGTTCGTATTTTGTATCCAGTCAATATCTGAATTCATTGTCTACTTGATCCAACATCCAAACTATGTGATATGATTTATGAAGGAGCTCTAGCATTTAAAGAACCCCCCCCCCTTGTTCTCCTCCAGGTGATGATGGCGCTGTCGAGCCACCTGAGCTCAGTGGAGTCGGAGAAGCAGAAGCTGCGAGCTCAGGTACGTCGGCTCTGCCAGGAGAACCAGTGGCTGAGGGACGAATTGGCCGGGACGCAGCAGAAGCTGCAGAAAAGCGAGCAGAGTGTGGCCCAACTGGAGGAGGAGAAGAAGCACCTGGAGTTCATGAACCAGCTGAAGAAGTACGACGAGGACCTGTCCCCATCCGTGAGTCCTCAGCTTCTTCTTCTTCTTCTTCTTGCTGAAGCAAGATTTCAAAACAAGTGACCGCAGCATTTTTAGTGACAGCGATCTATGTTACATAAAAATGGTTTGTGGTGTTCATAAAGTTCAGACTTTAAATTTAGAGAAAAATACTTTTATTATATTCTTTATCAGCGTACTCATGAGTTATGGTATCAGTGCTAGGAGGGAAAAAGTGAGATTCATGCATCCTTTGAACTGCGACCCCAGACCACCAATTGACTGAAAATATAACATCTGATGATAAACCAGTGAAATACTGCACTGCATTAGAACTAGCTGAGAAAAATACAGCATCATTATCTGCAGCATTGGCCACATTTCACTGTGTAAGATGTTGGTTAAAATGGCTCATAAACATGTGTTATGTGTGTACATGTGTGTGTTTTCTGTCTGGAGTTGTAGTTTGCTCACACATGAGTCACATTTGCACTAGAAACTATTCAGAGTGCATTCCTTTACAAATTACAATAATAGAAAATGTTAGGACTTTCAAAGTACTCCACATACATTGGTAGAGAATCATGGCACACATTTTTATTCAAGGAATCAAGTCGGAAGATGACAAAAATGTTGATAAGTTTCTTTGAAAAATTCTCGAATCTCCACTGTCTGTAGATAAAAGATAAAATGTGCTCCAGTGGTTAATTCACTGTTTTGACTTCAGCTGGGCTTCATCAGTCACTGTGAGCATCTCCTTTTCCATTTGATTATTTGTGTGAAGTATGTGAATGAGCTCAGCATTGTTTTTGTTACGCAGCTCCCATCCCTGTGAAATGCTGTTATTCCCTGCTGCACCTTTTCTCCCACCGATTCCTGCTGTTTTGGGCTTTTTTTAGCCACTTTCCTAAACACTTTATCAGCAGCGGTGCAGTGAAATCTATCTGTATAAGTGCTTTGAAATATGCTGGACTGGACCCAGAGCACAGAATGACTGCATCAGCAGATAAGTTAGTGACATTCCTTTGTGGACTTAGAAAACATTGAGTCACTTTATGTATAATCTCCTCTCCTTTTTGTTTTTTTTGTTCTCCCTTCTATCCCTCTTTCTTTCTTTCCTGCCGCCCCCTCACACCCTCCCCTCTCAGGAGGAGAAGGACTCTGACTCCAGTAAAGAGACTCTGGACGATCTCTTCCCAGATGACCAGGATGACCAAGCCCAGGGCAGTAAGTGTTCTACCTCCGTCGTCTTCTCTCCACTCTGGGAGACTCTTAAGCATTTTCAAATCTGTACTCAGGTATGAAATACAGTTCCTGGCCTTGGGATGTAGATTTAATAGTATGGGTGCTTTTGTGATGTGGGAACAAACCTGAGCCTGTGCTGCTGAAACCATCAGCTGTAATACGATCATATTGAAAGTGCAACATAAAGCACATGAACAAGATGTATATAAGCTGCCACTCCCTCAGGATTATTTCTTTGCAGGCTGTTACCAATGATGTGCAGGTTTTTTTGGATGGTTGCTGCAATTTTGAAAATATCACTGCTGTAAAATTGATCCCTCCTTTGGGGACAAAACTTCAATCTCTGTACTAGTAATGCCTCTGTAATACCCCAAAGCGCAGGCAGTAATATATGGTGGTGAATTTTTCCTCCCATTCATAGCTTTTCTGCACTTTTCTTCAGCCCTATAAATCTTTATCTCCTCATCCTGCTGTATTTACACTTTCTGTCTCCTTCCACCATTCTCTCACATGCATGGCCCAGTTTTTCTCTGCTCCCGCTCTTAATGTCCACCCCTTCCCTCAGTGTTTGATTGGGTGGTCTTTCAGTACATCAGTAGCCCAGGCAGTAAAGCTGTGTTGGCTGTAAAGGGCCATTAGTCAGGGCCCAGTTAGGCTGGGAGGGAGGCCAAATGGAGGAAGAAACCTCCCAAACACATTGGTGTTATATAGTTCCAGAGAACACAGAAGGGACACAGCATGTTCATCCTGTGTGGCTGTAGTCAGGTGAAATAATATGTGGCAAAATATCTCAGTGGTTTTTATTATGAGCTGATTTGTTTTGCATTTGAATATCAAAGAAATGTTTAAAATCAAAAAATAGTGTGTTTAGTGTATAACTGGTTGTGAAACCAAATAAGATTATAACTACACTTCAGTTCAGTGCCACAGCACTAACTAGTTGGATTGGGACCACTGACAGAGTCACCAACAAACTTGGCATTGATAGTGTTGTTTAAACTCTTTTTGCACCAAGGTGATTTCCATTTGGCTCCTGGTGCCAGTTTGTCAGCCAGTTTAAATAACGGACAAAATGGACAGCAGACTGGTTCACACTATCTGAGCACAGACTCCAGCTCTGTGCTCTCCAGTCCAATTTCTACTCTATTAAACTGTTCATTTAACCTACCGGCTGGAAATTGATCTTTCATGAACAGGCTGGATAGAACTAATAAACTCGATAATTTAATTTGGCCTTTGAAACTGTATTGAATTAAATTTGTATGTTTCATTTCCTTGTCAGTGTGAGGTCCAATAAAATAGATTTTAAGAGTGTAACATGACATAACGAAGGGGAACCTGTTCAATACACTGATATATGAAATGAAAGCGCATATATACAATATAGGCATTTCCTGCATAGTTCCATATTTTTCTTATTACCAACAAATCAACAAGCCAACACTAAGTGTCTCCTAACAAGTTCCATGTGTATCTACAGCCTGATATCTCTTTCCTTGGAGCCAAAAAGCAGAGACACATCAGTGAGCCACACTGTAATGACACTGACTGTATCATTACTATGAACTGCTGCCCCAAATACTCACTAGAGCACCAAGCATAGATTAATATGAGGAACAATTTCTAAAAGCTGCAGTCGCCATATGTTTATGTTTTTAATCACTGAAATTACATATTTTTGACCAGTTATTTAAGATTTCCATCTTCAGCAGGAACCAGTGGGATTACAGCTAAGAGCCAAAGACAGGAAGTATTAGTGACTTTTATCTTTTTAATGGGATTTGTTAACAAATAGCGATAATATAGAATATCTATGGATATATATATATATATAGCTTTACAAGGGGTAAAAAGATCAACAAATAGTAACATCAGATACATATTTGCATCACATTTCAAGGCTGACATTCTCTGTCAGCAAACAGGAATACACTAAGGAAATTAAAATTAAGTTATTTTTAACATTAAAGTGTTTGTCGTCTGTGTGATCAGTGGTAGTTCCCCCTTTTTTTTTTGCAGTGTTTCATTGTTTTAATTTTAGGTTCTGGTGCAGGCTTGTGTGCATTGGCCCTTATTTTGATCACAGTGCAGGTTATTGAGCGAAGGAAGCAGAACAGTATTTGTAGATACTGTGTCAAATCAGAGAACTCCATCTTTTTCATGTTAGAGATGGAAAACAGGCTTCATTGTTCTGGTTTACAGCATTTACCTGAGCAGTGGTGATGGTGGAGGCTTTTCTGTGTTGAGCATCTCTGCTAAATGAATTATGACCACACAGGAGAGTGAGGCAGCAGTAGAGGGAAGATTGAATTTTAACAACATAAATCACAATAAAAAGGTTGTCACTTTAGAGGTCAGTGCTGCATAATGATTAAAGAAATAAAATTAGGTGACAGTTTTTAAGATAGTAAAGGCTGTATATCAAATTAAGTCCTGAAACTACAAACAGAAAGTGGATGAATAAGAAAATGTATGTAGAAAGATTTTAATTTTTAATGTATTTATTTTGTTTAGGTTTTAGACCCACAGATGCGATTAGTGACACAGATAATCACGTTGTACAAGTAAATAGGACAGAACACATACAATAATATAGTAATCATACATCCACACCCAAACACATATCAGACCCCAAAACCAGGTCCATTTTAGATCTGGTTCCTGGACCAAATCTCAACCCACCGTGACGTCACTCATTGGTTTGTGAATTGCCATCTTGGTTTTTTGATGCCAGTAGAAACCATACTTGGAGGAGAAGGTGGAGCTGAGGTGGAGTGAGGGGTGGAGCTGACCTGCTCTGTACTCTATCCTGATTGGGTGGTACAGTCTGTCAATCACACATTAGCCACTCCCCCTAATCCATCCCCTGCTTTATGGTCTATTTTCCTCTAAATGGACCATCATTTAAAAAATGAACATCATGTTGTATTGAAGACTTGAAACTAGAGACTGAGACCATAAACTCATTAGGAAAACGTTTACTGAGCTAATAAATCAAGGGAAAAGTAGGGACATTTTCCCATAGACTTCAATACAATCTGATGGTCATCAGATAAAAAGAAGGTTTAAGGCTCATCAGCATTGGCTTCACTTTACAGACAGTTGACTTTTATAGACAGTTGATTATAAAACAGCCAGGTTTTTGTTTAGCTCAGACGCTAATGAATCTCTTATCAAACCTTTGTATCAAACATGCAGCTAACGTTATCAGCTTCTGATTCACAGCTGCTTTCTCCAGTTAAAATGACCAACGCCACAGATGATAGATTATATCAGCTGTAGTTCATTAATATTACTTAGACTTTAGTCTGTAGGATAATGCGCTCTGTTGAGGACTCTGACAAAGAGTGTGTGAGAGAAAAGACCCGTCACTCTGTAGCATCTTTCTGTGGCTGACAGTGAATTGAGGTTTTTGTTGTTGAACTGAGTGGAGCCTCTTCTCCAGAGAAAAAAAATCAGCTGATGGCAGCATGTTAAAGACAAGAGAGTCCCAGTGCAATGTTTTATGCCTCAAATCGATATTTAAAGCTTGTTAACCTGATCACTGTGAATCAAAAGAATCTTTATTTGGATCACATAGTTTGTGAAAAACCAGGTGTGAAACTCAGTTGGTTCCAGCTGTTGGTTTCAGCCTGTCACAACCATCAGTATCAATCAATAATCAACATCTCAGACCCTCTGCTGCTCAGCTCAGCTTCAGGTTGGAGCTACATGTTGTCAACATTAGACTACTTTAACGTTAGTGTTGATTAATTTAGTGGCTGCTGGTATATATCTGGGTTCTCATGCAACAGCTTAAACTAGATCTGTGTTAAAGATAACGTAATGAGATTCAATGGAGGGAGGCTTGATAAGTGGATTTGATACTGGATTCAGATTTGATTATGAAGAGAGTGGAGGGATGAGAGGATGGAAAAGAAGAGCAGGAAGAGAACTGAGAGAAAACTGTGGGCAGAAAGAGAGAGATGGGATGTTTAGGATCTGACAGTGCACGGAGGAACACATCATCACCGTTTCCACTGGCATTAATCCTCTCAGTGTGAAACAGAGCTGCCTGAAACTGTGTGTGTGAGTGTGTGTGTGAGAGAGATGTCTTTCCTCTTCAGGCTTATTCAGGCTGCCTGAAAAGCTTTTGGGGTTTGGGTAAATTGCTGTCAGCAGGAAGAAGCTAATAGTGAAAGGAGGGAGATAATGGTGACGACGGCTCTGCCTTTATTTAAATTGGCCTGAGGCTCATATTCACATGTGCATTTCATTTGTCTTTTTATCTAAATATCTGCAGCGAGTAACAAATTGAGCTTGTTAAGATTTGCATCTTGGGTCTTTTAATGAATTGAACAAATTGGCTACACTTTCATTTGGACCTGAAAGGTTTGTTAAGGGCCTATTCCAGTGATTTAACGTTGCATCTCTGTAAACACTGGATACTTGCAGATTTAAAATAGACTGGTGAAAAGCAGAAGCAGCTCAAGCTCCATAAACATCGAAATCCTTCACAACTGGGTGGTTTTTGGTCTAATGAAGACTGAAACTGATACTGATGTGTAAATTTGAGTTCCTGTTTATTGTTTTTAAGAGTTATCTTATTTATAAATTATTAATTTTACCTCATAAATTGACTCTGTCATCCAGGTTATATCTTGTGCAGGTAGGATATGGCTAAAAAAGGGTTTTTAAACTTAAAGACAGCTGAGGAACGGATTGTGAATAACAGACGTTATGTTGTCATGTAAGTAAAAGTTTATCTATATTCATTTATTTATTTTGATCCCTATTCGTCACTACAGAGGTAGCACCTACTCTTCCTTTGGTCCTGCAATTAAATCATTACAATCAAATCAAAAGCAAAAAAATAATATAAATTAAAATCCAAGAAAATAACAGCAAAACCAAACAAAAAGTAAAACTAGTAATAGTAAATAAAACTAGTAATTTGCATAAGATAAGGAGAACGATGACAACTACACACGTTTTATCTAAAATTAGCAAAACAATAAACAAAATGAGGTTAAAAGTGCTTCAGAGTTACAACAATCAGAAAAGAGTTAATGTGAATTCATGCAGAATTGTTAGAGAACAGGAACAAATCAGGATACAGAAGCATCATAAATGAAATAAATGAAAAACAGGTCGTGAGATTTCAAACACTCAGCAGTTTGTTGACCTGACCTCAGCTCTGGAGTCAATATTTACTAAACTTCAAAGGAGAAAATACTTATTCAGTGTATGAACTGGACACGCGTGTTCACTTCACAAATTATTAGTTGAATCAATAAATAGTCATCCACCACAAAATGAACAATTTTCCTAATTAATTAGTTATTGTTTTAGTAATTTGATGCTTTTCATAGTCCTGTGTAATAATAATAAGATATGTTGATTTTAGACTTCTGAATCTTCTTGGGCTGGAGAAAAGATTATCATTTTAACATTTCCTGTCACTTTATAGATGAATGAAGAAAATAAACAGCTGATTAGCCCAAAGAACAAACCAGAGTTTCCCTGTGTCATCTTCTTATATGAAAATACCTCCTGGTATCACTGAGTGTCCGCTCTCTTCACTGTGGTCAGTCTTATTACTGCAGTGGGCGTCTCCCACTGTAAACGCTGTGAGCTCTCCTTCAGAGTAAATATAGAGCTGCTGCCTTTAATAAGAAACTCGGTTAGGTGGTTTCCTGACCTCTCGCTCACACAGACAGACAGACAGACAGACAGACAGACAGACAGACAGACAGACAGACAGACAGACAGACAGACAGACAGACAGACATTCCAGTCATGTCCTCCTGACCCCGTTAAAAACCGGCACATTTGCTGTGCACTGCAGCAGAATGAGGACGTTGTTCATGAATGAATGATCTTGTTTGTGGGACATATGTGACATACAGCTATTGTTTGTGTGTTTGTTGTGGTTTCAGTTTGACCCATTTATAGGAAATCAAATACTGAAATGACCTGTACAAAGTTGTGAGGGTCATTTTTTAAATAAATATTCAGATTTTTTTTTTTTTAAACAAAAGATTAATTGATTATTCAAGGAAATCATAAGATTGATTTTGATTTGCTTTCCCAGTTTACAGTGCAGAGCATTAGACTTTTGTACATGAATGTAACCAAAACAATTTTTAATTTAAAACCACAGAGGTGTATATCTTAATGTCTAATCTTTTTTTTTTCCTCTCTGCGTCTCCAGTCCAGCCGGCTCATGGCAGCGCTGCAGCGGCGGCGGCCCAGCAGGGAGGTTATGAGATCCCAGCCCGTCTGAGGACCCTCCACAACCTGGTGATCCAGTATGCCTCTCAGGGCAGGTACGAGGTGGCTGTGCCTCTCTGCAAACAGGCCCTGGAGGACCTGGAGAAGACCTCTGGACACGACCACCCAGATGTGGCCACCATGCTTAATATCCTAGCCCTCGTTTACAGGTTGGTCCTGAACTGTGGCAGCGGTTTTTGAAATAGGGTTATTAGTCTTCAAAGCTCTGATAGCATTTTTAGGGTGCCATGTGCTAAAATGGGCCTTTATTACTGTTGGTATAATCTTATAGGCAAACGCAACAAAAAATATAAAGACTAGATTATTGTGATTAAATGTTTCACTTGCATGTTTCAACCTAGTGTCCAATAATGTGACTGTAAATACATCAGGTATCAATAGTTCTTTTTAGATGCAGTTGTATGTGCCTGTTATAAACCAGCTCATTGTATGAGTAAAAGGAAAGCTGTTGGCAGTAATTCAAATGTATTTCATAGTTAAAGGTACAATTAAGGTTAAGGATAACATAAAAAAAGAAGAGGGAAACAGGACAAAACCTCTGCTAAATCAAACTAAAGGAGAACTACGAAAACAAGAGTTTCTCAAAACTCCCATTGTAATTAAAAATGAAGTGAAACACAAGAAACTGTCAGTTAACAGCTGTTTCTTTCTGTTTCTATTTGTGGGTTGCGAATCAGGTTTTCTCAAAAGCTCAGTACCCAACAGACACTGACTAATACCTTTTGAACAAATATTCATGATAAAGTTATAGGAGGTGAGAGGTGTGGTGGCGAGCTGTGACACTGTGCCTAGAGTGACTGGTTGGCTGTTAAGTCCTCATCCACAGAGCAGCAGGTCATAAACACCAACAGGTGAACTGGAGACTCCTCCCCTCTGTTCTGACCAATCCCAACGCTGGGTCCATGTAGCCTGATTTGCAGACTAGCTCGTTGACTCTGGGGCTAAAAAGTGAAGCCAATGTTGAAGAGCCTCAAACCTTCATTCTCTCTAATGACCATCAGGGGGCGACTCCACTGGTTGTTAAAGAAGTCAGATTGTATTGAAGTCTATGGGAAAATGTCCCTACTTCTCCTTGATTTATCAGCTCAGTAAACGTTTTCCTAATGAGTTTATGGTCTCAGTCTCTAGTTTCAAGTCTTCAATACAACATGATGTTCATTTTTTTAAATGATGGTCCATTTAGAGGAAAATAGGCCATAAAACAGGGGATGAATTAGGGGGCGTGGCTACTGTGTAATTGACAGACTGAACCACCCAATCACGATAGAGTACAGAGCAGGTCAGCTCCACCCCTCACTCCTCCTCAGCTCCACCTTCTCCTCCAAATATGGTTTCTTCTGGTTTCAAAAAACCAAATTGGCCGACGGAAAAATTAGAAACTGGAGGCTTCATAACGTTCATAAACCAATAGGTTATGTCACGGTGGGTTGAGTTCAACACATTGGGGCCAAAACATTTCCATGAAGATCTAATGTACACTTAATGCTTCAACTCCTGGTGTTAAGTTAAATAATACAGCTCTGGTGTATTTGTTTAGAATTTGGGTGGCTTTTTGGTCATGTTTAATAGATTTTTAATATGAAGTCAAGTCTATATATTTTTTATGATGTTAATATTAAATATTTACAACTGTGGTCAATGTTAAGACGAATAAGTGCCCCTGTTTCATA
Source organism: Rachycentron canadum (assembly GCA_038496675.1). Taxonomy (NCBI): domain Eukaryota; kingdom Metazoa; phylum Chordata; class Actinopteri; order Carangiformes; family Rachycentridae; genus Rachycentron; species Rachycentron canadum. The sequence goes on along the minus strand of CM076661.1, from coordinate 2,133,339 downwards.
GATCACACTGGCAGTGCCTTCATTACCTTGTAAATCTTACTTGCCTTGCCAGGAGCTTCTTAGTGAATGCTGGGGCAGTGTTTGAAAGTATCTAGGTTTGGTAGATATCATTGAGAAAGTCCGTAACTGTGTCACTTCCATAGTACAATTTGAATGTTTCAGTTTCAGATCTTACAACAATCTAGTCTTTTTTTGTCCCACAGAGAGAGGTGCGATGACAGTGGCATGTCCCTTGAAGCCGCTGGTGTCCACCCTCAAAGTGTTGCATGACTGGCCTCCAAATGAGAGCTGGATGCCTTTGTATGTCAGAAGTGGAACATAGCAAACAAAGTCCGGCACAAGCAAAGATTTACAGTACAGTAACTGAGGTAGACGAGTGTTAATTTCCCAGCCCAAGAAGAAAAGAACAAAAGAATGACACACAAGAGCCGGACCAGTATTTTACAGGGTTATTGCCATGTTTTTTTCCTTCCACAAATCTTATCTGTTAAACAGTCAGCTCAGACGTTTGATTTGGTTTCCCTGCAGCAGCGAGAGACTGGGTGGACGTTTTGTCTGCTGGCTGTTGCACTGATTGTGGGAACTTCTGCAAAGATATTTCCACTGTCACCTGAAATTAATGGGCTGTTATTGGAAATTGTCAGCATAGTTTACATTTCTTCACTTTGTGTGCTCGTCTGTCATTTGTTATTTCTGTGTCTGTGCATCTCTGCCTGACTCTGTTGGTTTGCTTCTGTCTGACAGGGATCAGAACAAATACAAGGAAGCTGCTAACCTGCTGAATGATGCTCTGGCCATTAGGGAGAAGACGCTCGGCAGGGACCATCCAGCTGTGAGTATCTTTCTCTGAATTATGCAGGTTTTTCTTGCACAGGACAGTTGGACAATAATTTTTTGTGATGTTTCTAAATTCAAAATTTAATCTGAATCATACAGATTTATTATTCTATGTTGGAAATATATGTATAATGTATAAAATATATTGGAAAAATATGTATAAATAGACACACGTCATCTTTTAACCACTTACTCTACCTGTTCAACAACAATAAACAAATAGTTTGAGTTGCTGGTTTACTTTTTAAAAGCTGGATAAGAATCAGAAACACAAATATGACCACTGTCATATCTGTGGGGCCAATGTGAAGCCACTGCAATCAGACAGTTAGCTTAGCTTAGCATAAAGACTGGAAACATGTGGAAACAGCTAGCCTGGCTCTATCCAAAGGCAGCAACATTCACTAATTAATACATGATACCTTACTGATTTTTTCCACACACAAATCAAAGATTGTTGTGCTGCTGCTGGTGGGTTTGTTCTTTGTGGGAAGAGCCATGCTAGCTGTTTCCTCCTGTTTCTAGTCTTTATGCTAAGCTAAGCTAACCAAGTGCTGGCAGTACCTTCATATTTATCATGCAGACATAAGATTGATATTGATCTTGTCAAACTATTCCTTTGATATAAGGCTCCAGTGTGATCAACTCTTTGACCTGAGCTGAGGTAGTTAAAATGAAAAGTAGACTCAGCAGCCACCATCATTTCATTTTCTGTTTTCTCATATGATCATTACCTTCGACTCTTTGCTCTACAGCTGTGTTTGACTGCTGCATTTTCCCTGTTCTCCCTCAGGGATCAATAAAGTTAATTTAAAAACATTTTTAACACATTTAACAACACAGACAGTCATAATAACAGCGCAGCCAAAGTACGGCTTGACTTATAGTTGTGTGATATTTGTCATTATTAAAGAAGAATTAAAACTTTCCAAATCAGACAATTAAAAATAATAAATAAAATGGAATAAATACCAACAATTATACAAAATAAAAAATATTAATCACAAATAATGCATTTGACTGCACCAAATTAAATCAGCCAGATACCCTAATAATAATAAGCTTAATAAAAACAGGTCGTTTTTGCCCAGAGTTCAACAACAACATCAACTCGACACCTTGACCATGATTACAACAATTCAGTGTCCTTACACACACAAACCTGAACCATTTCACCTTTTTCAAATAAAGTTGGGATTAAACGCATAATGATAATATAATGGATTTTCAGTTGTTGTGTTCAGGCTCAAGATAATGACATTTAAATTACACATCTCCCAAACACCACTGATGTAATTGTCCATGACTGTGATGATCAGAGTGAACAGAGTGAAAAATTGACTGAGGCCTGTTCTCAGATCCAGTTGTTGGTCAGTGTGACTGTAAACACTCCGCAGGTCGACTAACTGTCTTAACCTCAGCAGGCTTGTATCACCACTGTCTGGACGCCGTCACTCTCCGCTTTGTGAAGCTGAGGTTAGCCTCCGCATTCCTCCCCTCTCATCCTGCCACCAATCCCTGATCCTTCTTTCTCCACAAGGAAGTGATTTATTTTTCAGTGATTTGTCATTCAGAAGAAATCATAGTTTTGGACACAGTATGAGCGGTTACTTAATAATTCATTGTCTCCTGATTTTTCTTTCTGTTTGAATCCAGTTCTTCATCTTGTTTTCAATATTTTTCATCTCTCATCCTCTTCTTCTCACCCTGTTCTTAATGATGAGAACTGATTCTAAATGTGAACCGGTTCCTAATAAATGATAGATATTTTACATGATGTTTTCATGTGTACGTCATGTCTACATAATTTAAGATAAACAGGTCTGGAGCGGTGAATATATGTGGCTCATATATGAAAGTTAGAGTGATTGAGCTCACCTCTATCCAAATCCTGGACTGGCTGTAGTGCGCCCAGGGTTACACTGATCAGGAACATGTGGAGGATTGTCTCTGTGTTTGAGAGAACAAAAGGGTCAGAGACGAGGAGGCCCAGACTGTAGTTTCTGCCAGTGCAGAAATTGCCTTTCATGTCTGAGTGGAGTCCTGGAGAGGGTGCTATGTTTGGACTCCATGGAGGACGGAAAAACCTGGAGGAGGGTTACAGGAACAGGTTTTTGGATCTGGACCAGAGTGGTGTTCTGTTTTTGGACTTCTCTGCTAGTTTTGGACATGACTTTCATGCACAGGTACATTTACTCATCGGGCAGATGATTTTATCCAGAGCAACTTACAATGAGGGACATCAGTAAAGCTTCAGTGCAGTAGAGGCCTTGATGTCAGTATTAAGTCCTACATTAGGAAACAGTAGGAAAATGTAAAAGTGCTGGTTTGATATGTTTGGATTTTAGGAGAAGAGGTGGTCTTAGGGGTTTGAAGAGCCTGTTGAAGACAGAGGGAAGTTCATGCTCTGATTGAATTCAGGATCTGGTTCCTCCATGAGGGAACCACAGACTAAAACACAGCATAGGGCTGAATGAGTGAGTTCAAATAGATGGTGCAGACCCAGAAGTCACTCTGAAGGCAGCTTTAGAGACTTGAACTTGAATCAGGCAACATGTTTCAAACATTAACTAAGCAGATCAGGTTTAGGCCCAGCACCAGGTCTAGTCTAATCTTGTCTGTTTCTGTTTGTTTATTTTATCTCCTTTAGCTCTCGCTTTGCAGCAGCTATTCTTTCTGGTGTCTGTTTACTTTTGATATTGACAGTACAACTATACATAAACACAGGACTCATCACTACACAGCAATTAAGGCTGTAGGGAAGTAAAGTGATGTTTTTAAGCTTAGAATGAACTGAATTAAATCAAGGACAAAGGACAGGAAACTAAAGGGGCTGTGTTTTCAGTGAGCTCTCCTCTTTTCCTTTTATTCCCTCCTCTTTTCATCTTACTCTCCCTTCCTTGTACCACTGATCTCCACCTCCTCGTCTTCCTGGATGATCTCCCACCACCTCACCCCTCAACCCTTCCTCCCCTCTTTCCCTCCCACTCGGTCCACATGGCCACCAGATCCTGGTCTGAATCAGAGATCAGAGGTGACCTCCAGGCGCCTCTGTAGTCTCCTTCCTCTTGAGTGCACGTGTTGGAGATTCATCATGCAGCTGATTGGGATTAAATTACAGCCCACCATAATCACTGACTGTTTTCTGCACACTCTCTCCTTCTCCTTATCAATTACTCGCGCACCAGATCAATGGCACTGTGCTGCTGTGGTGGAGATGTACGGTTGCACATGTGGGTGAAGATGATTGAGGCTCCAAAGAAGAGTAATAAATGAGTAATAAATGTGTTTGTGTATCTGACAGGTCGCTGCCACCCTCAATAACCTGGCTGTCCTCTATGGGAAGAGAGGGAAGTACAAGGAAGCAGAGCCTCTGTGCAAGAGAGCACTGGAGATCAGAGAAAAGGTAGGCCAAAGGTCATCAAACCCAGTGATGTAATAGCTTCAGTAGTAGTTAGATAAAATAATTAATAAGTAACTATGACTTAGCAGCTGTTGCTCTATTCAAAAGCTGTTTCCATTATTCTGCAGGTCATCATTTTTTCTCAAAATGTTCTTAACTTCCACATCACTTTCAAACTTTTTGTACTTTGACAAACACTCAACATGTTTCCAATGAGCTTTAAAGGCTGAAGGATGAAGAACAAAGAGATTAGGTGAAATGTTTGGGGACGTACGATCCAGGCTCTTTAAATCAGACTAAGTTAAAACGACGTTTCAACTTAGACTGGATCAACTTAAACAGAAAAGATTAAAGGGTAACTCAACAGAGTTTTAGTCTGTTTTCAATGTCGTGTACTACTACAAGTGATGTCGCTTGAGTCAGTTTATTTATTAGGATGAGCCCACAAATAAAAACTGATTGACCCCTTTTCCGCTGCCAGTCAAATTTGCCTTTCTGTTCAGATTGAGGACACACAACTGCGAGGAGCGATGCCATCAAAGCAAACACACACACACACAGGGGAGGGGGAGTGAACTACGAGCTGCTGTGCAAACTGATCCATGCAAACTGAAATGTTATTTCAGAGCTTTAGCTCACTGTCAGAGGACGAGGAAGCCGTGGCCTTTCTGGTGTAACAGCACCGTCCTGGACAGGAGACAGTGTGTCTGTGCTCTGAGAGACTTACAGAAGGAGTAGAGGCGTAAATATCATTTTCACCCTGGTGTTGTGTAAATATCAATGCCAATTGGAGACAATAAATACCTGTATTTACTGCAGAGTCATTTGACCCAGGTCTGAATGAGGATTGTAACCTTTTCCATTACCGATAATGGCCGACATTGGCAGGTCTTAGTGGGGTCAGGTCTTTTTGACAAGTGGAAAAAGGGATCTTACATTTCAAAAGTAAATCCTCTCCAAGATGACGTCTGACCAACAGTCCAAAACACAGAAATGCTCAGTTTATTCTCTAACCAGTAAATATTCACATTGTAGGTAGGTTTTCCCCCGTTTTGATTATTTAATTATGAAACTATTTGAAGAAGTGCCCGTTTATACAGGATGGTCCAACGACAGAAGATTCACTGTCTTTGTGTGTTTAGGCAGAACGATTAAACAAAATTTCACATAAGAGAGGGAATGGAAAAATGATAAGAAGTCATGTGACAATAACATACATTTAAAGCAAAGTGGAATCAAGCCAACCTTTATTATAGATTTAAGGTGGAATGATGTTATTCTGCCTCTGAAGGTTTAGCCATTGTGGAATAATGGTCTGTTCTCCATTAGCTCATTCCTGTTTCCCATTTATCTAAGTTGCCTTTGTGCTTTTCAAAGGAAATGTGTACAATGGTGCAGCTGAACATCCAGGAAGAACTTCATTATTTCATCTCATCTCTAGTTTGGTGCTGACTGAGATGCTACTCAGCATTCTTCAAGTACAGAAGAGACTTTATTTCCTGCTCTGTCTGTCCTCAGCTCTTGACTTTCAACGAACCCTCCTTTGCTCTTCTCCCTCCTCTGAGGATGAGGCATCAGCTTTGGTTAAGCAGAATGATTTCATTTTTTTATGCTACTTAAACTCAGATGATAATGCTCTCGCTCAAGCTGGAAGATTTTCCTGCACAGGATTGGCAGTGAAAGGTGGCTGCTGAATCAGAGGGATTCGTTCTCCTGCAGTCTGGTCTTTCTACAGAAGCTTCTCACTGAGTTTCAGGGACAGTGCAGATTGTGGAAAGAATTTCTAAGGTGCTATTGGAGCTTTTCATTGTTGTGCTTATTTGAGGAAAACTAAAGGGAAAAAACACCTTAAAAACATCATGACATTGATATAAAGAATGATATATGGTCTTTATATAATCTGATTCTGTGATTTTCCTCCACACAGATTTCTAGATCTAATTTCTAATACTGAGCATAGATATTTTTGCAATTAACCTCTTTACTCTAAAAATATGCACCAAATATAATTGCAACAAGATTTTTAATTAAACCCACAAAATGGTCACGTAACTCAGTCAGTTATCTGCATTGTGTCGAATTTTTCAGACTGTAGCATGAATCTAAAATTCTCTGTTTAAATGAATGACTAAACCCCACAGATCCACTGAGATCCAGTTCCTTTAGCTCATGTGTTATACATTATAATGTGTTTATACACACATCTGATTTGAAATACTTATCATTGATCAGTGCATCAGATTTTCTCCATAACAAAAAGAATATTACATTTAATTCATCTTTAATGAAGCAGAGAACCGGATCATTTACTGACCTGAGTCTCTGAACAGATAAAGATCAAATTCCTACATTCAGTAAATATTTAGGGACATGGCTTCAGTCAGAGCACTGTTAAAGTGGATGGAGGTATTGTTTCTAAGAGCTTCCCAGAAACCACCACAGACAGCAGCACTTTTTTTTTTTGGTATTTCAAGGTGTGGCGATAAACACAATCAATTCCTCAGTGACCTGGGCCTGACTGTGGCGTGTGGCTCACAGCAATCCTTTTTCAGCTAACAGTGTTTACAGGAAATCTGTTAGATGTGTTATTCTGAGGAGGAGGAGGAGGAGGAGGAGGAGGAGGCCAGCACTGAGTGAACACTGTGGGTAGCTTTGCTCAGGTGGCTCTGCACCACCGAGGTGGTCACTGACTGTAATTCAGGATCATGATGAAGGGTTTGATCTTACAACTTCTACACATTTATTCAGCTGTAAACTGAAGACAAAAATCATACAGTGAGGTACTTGTTTATACTTCTAAAACCTACAGTTTGACCCCGTTCATGTCTCTTGTTCCTCAAAGAGCAGTCGGCTGCTCTTCTATTGTCTTCTTACTTTTGTCCCTTTTCTCTCTATTCTGCATTTCTTTCTCTATCGCTCTTCTTTCTGGTCAGTCAAGCTCTTTTTTCATCTCTGTTACACTTGCTGCACTTGTCTCAAATGGCTTTAGGCCTTTTCAGCAAACATGAAAAGCTTATACCTCTCTCATATCCACATTAATGCAAACACATTCAGTTTTTTTGTCATGGTTCTGCTTCTTTTGCTCCTGTGCTCGGAGAGGATGGCAGTTTTCTGTGAAAAATGCTGTTTGTTGTCCTGATGTGATTATCTACTGTACTCAGCTGTTTCTTTATCCAACAGGTCAATAGTCCATCAGTGTGAGACATGTAGCTCAGAGCACCAACTCCAGTTGCAGATTTAAATCCCTACATTAAAGAGACAGATGTTGATGCAGGTTAATTGTGCACTCTTATGAAAGGAAATTTCGATGTATTCACAAACAAGTAGGTGGTTGTGTAAGAGTCAAAGCAACTTGGCAAGAGATGAAACAAACATTTCCAGTAACCAAAAAATGTCAAAACGTCTTTGTCTTTTCCTGTAAATTCAAGATAACAACTCAACACACAAGGGTTAAAGCTGGATAACACGTTGCACAGACATTCACACAGTAGAAAGAAATACTGAAGTATATACTAGATATACTGTATACATAGATACACCACTTCTACAATCTTACTACACAAAATTTGTATTTTCTACAATAGAAAACCGCCACAGCTTGTTTAGCTACAGTCTGAGCTGTCGACCAAATGGTGCCTACCAGACACCGGCTGTCGTCAAAAACCCATTAGGTTTGATGAAGCGAGTGTGGTTTTTAACCCCCCTGGTGTGTTTGCTTCCGTCCCAGGTGCTGGGGAAGGACCACCCAGATGTGGCCAAGCAGCTGAACAACCTGGCTCTGCTGTGTCAGAACCAGGGCAAGTATGAGGAGGTGGAGTACTACTACATGAGGGCGTTGGAGATCTACCAGACCAAACTGGGCCCCGATGACCCCAACGTGGCCAAGACCAAGAATAACCTGGTGAGAGGGGTGGAGCTGGGGTGGGAACAGTATTTCTCTACCTGTTCTTTCGTAGCCGTGTAAATTTTTTGGAGCGTTAATGTATGTTACCTCTGACTTTCCTCAGGACCTCTCATTTCCATTTGGTTGTCTGTGTTTTTCAGGCGTCCTGTTACCTGAAGCAGTCCAAGTTCAAGCACGCAGAGACTCTTTACAAAGAAATCCTCACTCGCGCACATGAGAGGGAGTTTGGCTCTGTTGATGGTACGATGTGCACTTAGAAAATAGAAGTACACACATTAATATTTTAATCATTTTAAACATTTAAACAACATAGAGCCTTAAAATAAGAACATACCAATTCATCCTTCTTTCCCAATCTGTGCTGTTCTCTTCTTCTGATGTGAAGGTCAATATTTTCAGGCTGCGTGCAGCTACAAACAAAAATGACCTTTTCAGCTGGAGAAGACAAACTGTACTCCGTCACATTTCATAAAAATCACCCCATCTCCTGCTGTTTAGCCGAGTGAATGTTTGTCACAGCTGTTGCCTTCATTAACTCCTGCACACCATTTCCATCTGTGTATATTCTGTATTGTTACCTGTTTTCTTGTCTGTATACAACATCTATTGCACGTCTGCCCGTCCTGGGTGAGGGATCCCTCCTCTGTTGCTCACCATGAGGTTTCTCTTTTTTTCCCTGTTAAAAGGGTTTTGTTTTGAGTTTTTCCTCAGTCGATGTGAGGGTCTAAGGGCAGAGGATGTTGTTATGATGCTATGTAAAGCCCTTTGAGACAAACTGTTTGTAAAAATGGGCTATACAAATAAAATTGCCTTGCCTTGCCTTGCCTTGCCTGTTTTGTGCGTTTGTTTGTGTTTGATGATTTTGTGTTTCTCTGCAGATGAGAACAAACCAATCTGGATGCATGCTGAGGAGAGGGAGGAACAAAGCAAGGTCAGTCTGCAACTGTCAATATTTTTCAAATGATTCGTTCTTCTTTGATCACACACAGTTTTACTAATTTTGCAGTTTATTTTATACCCACACTCTGCTGGTTTAATCTTTAAAGGTCCCATATTTTACACTTCTGTGGTGTTTTATCTTTGTTGATATCAATTAGATATACTTGTGCTTTTCAGAACCAAAAAACATTCTAGTATCAATGGGTCTCATCAGGTTTCTGAGTGATCCAATAAAAATATAGCAGATTTCAAAAGTTGTAAAGTTGGATGGTGGTTCCAGGTGGGCGGGGTTCAGGAGCGTGGCTGAGGGCGGTGACTGCTTTGTTGTGACATCACAAAGTTCCAGAAGTCCTGACAGCTTGTTTTAAGGCTCAGTTTCTGAATAAAGGCTGTGAGCATTTCTCTATGGACCTGTGAACCCTTTGATACTTTCACAGTATTTATATAGAACCTAGACCTGCTTGATAATCAAAACAGACTTGGACATCTACCTTTAGACTGTATGGGACCAATAAAGCCTTATAATAAGAGACAGAATCTGTCACATCACTGGTCGAATACTAGTTTAAATATGTTGAATAAAGTTGGGACAAAGAGGTTTCTCAGGCACAGATAACACATTTCTAGGTAACAGTGACAGCAACATTAAACTACTCTGATGGTTTTATGATCTTATTTAAGATGGAATGGGGAGGATTGACTCTACAAAGAGCTGGATTAGCAGATTAAGTCTCTGTAATAACCATCCACATCTGAGGATGGTGTGAGTCCCTGACTTTCCCAACCAGGAGTTTAATCCGTCATGGTTGATAATGTTTAGTTGTTCGGTTGAAGGAATCCTGACCCGACTATAATCCCAACTCTAAATACCCCTTCACTGCCTCCACCTTCCATCCTTTACAGCTGGAGTCATTTCACATTTAGCATGGATCTGTGCTTCTTGTCCAGACTTAACTGGATAGTTCGTGTGTGTGTGTGTGTTTATTAAAGCGATGACCATGAGTTTTGTCTCATAGGGGAAGCAGAAGGATGGCTCACCATTCGGAGAATATGGAGGCTGGTATAAAGCCTGCAAAGTCGACAGGTGAGTGAGTTTGATGAATTCAGTACCAGCAGCAAAGACGACACAGTCCAAATGCATTCAAATGTTTCCTTAGTGCAAGAGGCTCCTAAATAAAACAACAATATTAAGTAAGTATTACCCAAAAAGTTGGTCTGTCTCCACTAGAACAGAGGTTCCCAACATTTTTAGACCATTATGACCCTTTAAAAAATGACCAGCTGTAATAAGGAGAAATAAAGGCTGTTTCTAGAAGCCTGAAGAAGTAAAATTATGCTGTAATTTGCAGAAAAATTACAAATTTTAAAGGAAAAAATATTTAATGAAAATTTCCTGCCTTGTTAATCATCTCCACACTCCTCAAATATCTTTTGCTATTTGTTATTTTGTTACTTATTTAAAAAAAATTTAAGATTAAAAATAACCTAGTTTGTGTGTAAATTCTCATCTTTCACCAAAAAAAAAAAAAAAAAAGAAGCTATTTCTCCTTTGTGCTTTCACAGCCCCACGGTGACCACCACCCTGAAGAACCTGGGTGCCCTCTACAGGCGGCAGGGCAAGTTCGAGGCAGCAGAGACTCTGGAGGAAGCTGCCATGCGTTCCAGAAAGCAGGTGTGGTCTCCGGATGATGTGACTAATGACACAGGATTCCTAGCTGGGTCTTAGACGTCACTGTGTGTGTTTTTAAAGAGGCAGAGATAGCGGCAGATGTCTCCTGCTGGTCACCAGAACGACTCAACTCTGAATTTAGAGCAGAAAATGTGCATCTTGGTGTAAAATTAGTGCTGAGATGATAAACTCTCATGATGCCGCAGAGCCTGCAGTGCAGCTTTTAAACTGGCTCTGAGGGTTTGTTACTTATTAAACTTAATGGGGTCTCCTGTGGAGATAAGAAGTGGAGGCAGTGGTGAAGCCCTGCAGCTTTTATCATGAATTAGGATTTCCTTGCAGGGTTTAATGTATCTGAGTAACAGTAACACACATGACGCTGCACCAAGAATTTAAACAGGATCCCTGTGGTTCTGCTGTAGTTAAAGCTGTAGAGAGTAAAATTTGATTTTGGCAATAAAAGTAATTACATTTTACATATTGTACCTGTGCAGATGGCTGTGGTCTATATTTATTATTTTATTATCCTATTATTTGTTTCTGCTTTATTTGTAATTGCATGATGCTCCTGTTTAAGTTGAGCAACGATAAACGTGGTCATGGTCTGAAGGTGTAGGTAGTTTTTATGAGAGAGTCCATAAAACTAGATTTACTGTTTGAAGATGTAGGAAATATTCAAACTCTGTATTAAGGAGCTGTAAAATAACAAATGCTCAGAGTCTAACAACATAAAGGTTCAACAGTTTGTTGTCCTGTTGGCCTGTGTTTTTCCTTTCCTGAATAATTTATTTACCATCAGGCTCAGAGGAAACAGTCTGTACATCAGTCTGCTCTGTGCTCTGATGGTATTGGTTTGTTTAGCTTTGATTATGCCAGAGGCTGCTTCACTGTGCCAACTTGTTCCTAAAGAATTTAATGTGCTTTCAAGCAGGTATTTATCTTAAGAGAATATGTTTTTTCACTATATTTAAAAATCTCAGATCAGTCTCTATGTATATATGAAATCTTGTAATGGGTTTTAAATTCTTTTTTAGAAAACCTGTCGTAAGTTCACCTGGTTAAAGAGCGCAGTCTTTCTGAGGGTATATGATGCTTCAATTGGTTAGTGTAGCTAAGTATCAGGAAACTCTGATAAAATCTACCTACCAACACCTCTGAAGCTTCATTTATTAACATTTCTCATGAAGGAAAAAAAAAAAAGAAAGAAACCAAAGCAAAATGATGTGCTGTAATAATTCTTGGCCATGTGCAGTGTCTTCCTGGACTAACTCTGAGCCAAAAAGTGAATGAGCATATTTTCCAAAATGTTGAGCTTTTCCTTCGACCTTCCTTATTAGAAGGGTTTTCTTGGGTCCTGTAGAACTGGAACGTTCCCAATGTTATTCCATCTACTGTCTCTACCTGTGACATCATTTCCTGACATCTTACAGACAGAAGCATAAACAACCAGGACTGTACAAGTGTGACTCTGGGCCAGGACCTAGTTCAGTGCAGCAGCTGGTAGAAGTCTATAGCTTTAATATTAATTGGATTGGATGAATTGGTACTTGTTGTCAGCTGTACAGTGTCTATGTGTGTGACAGTGCTCACAAGCTGCAGGTGGCAGAAGTGTTCAGCTTCTGCTTTAATTGGATTAGTTGAATTGGCATTTATTGCTGCCGTGTGTGTGTGTGTGTGTGTGTGTGTGTGTGTGTGTGTGTGTGTGTGTGTGTGTGTGTGTGTGTGTGTGTGTTCCTCAGGGTCTGGATAACGTGCACAAGCAGCGCGTGGCCGAAGTCCTGAGTGAGCCTGAGGCCCGCGAGAAGCAGCGAAGCCGCGAGAGTTTGACCTCTGACACGGTGAAGTACGAGAGCGGGCCAGACGGTGGCGAGGAAGTGAGTATGAGCGTGGAGTGGAACGGGGTAAGTACAGTACACAGCCCGATACACGTCACTGAGAGTCCTCAGACCAGGGAGACTGACATGTCTACGTGATACACAGCCTGTATTTTTCATCTTTCTGGACAGAAGCCATGTAGGAATGAATCCGGTCTGGTGAATATGAGTCTTGTTGAATGTGTAACCTTTATATCCTGTAAGAGAGATTGGAACAAACTCTGTCTTCTTATCAGCAGGGGTTTGGTCTCACTAAACTGGTTTGGAACAGATTGTTTACATTTGTTTTAGGGCAACAAACCTTCCTCCTCACATTCCTTCAAAAAAAATTTTTTATAAACTTTAGTCTTTCTTTGCTTTATCAACCTTTACTTTATATTATATTATTTTAATTTAGGAGCATCTGTCGTCTTTCTTCAGGTTGGCTTAGTCCTGGTAATGTCAAGGTGATTTATTTTAGTGGCCCCAAGAAACAGTGAAATATACAGCAAGACACATGAAAACCCAACAACAGTGTTTCAAACATTAGAAAACAACCAGAAAACACAGTTCTGTAGACGTTTGATATTATCATATGTCTTCCCAACAAATATATAATGAAATGTGACAGATTGTTGTTGTTCTGTCTTGAAAGACTGAAACAAAATAACCCAGGAACTTTTACAGAAATCTGATACTGGTAGATGTTTTCTTCATGTGCTGACTTGTATAAACACCAACGAGGCAAATTATAGCAGAGAAGCTGGTTTTCGTTTTGGTTTTCAGGTGGTTTTTGGCTTCGCAGTGCAGGATTACAGATGCTGAAAACTTTATCCAAAGCCACTTCTGAGTCTGTAAGACTTGCGCATTCAAGTTCTGGTTTTCTTTTTCACTGAAGTTTGGATCAAGACAAACCAACAAAGTGACTTTTGTTCTTAATGTTCTTCAATTGAACATTTCATGACTGACAGCTGTTAAGGTTGAGGACTCTAATTTTGTTGTTTATTAAAGGGCTGAGTTCATGTCAAAGAGCACATCTTTAAAACCTGTCAACAAACCAAAGTCAGACAAAAACATCCACACCCTCTGTACTGATACCTCCAGTAAATTAAACTAAATTAATGCTGTTTGGAACCAACAGAGATCTTCCTCAGGCAATGTCAAATAATGTTGTTTATGTTTTTTTCGGGTATTTTATGCCTTTATTACAGCTGTAGAATTCCTCTTAGAGACTGGGAGGTTGGGGGTGTAATGCAGCAAAGGGCCGTGGGTTGAACTTGAACCTAGGTCACTGCTGTTAGGACTGAGCCTTAATGGTATGTGCTCGACCATTTGGGCCACTGAAGCGCCCCAGGAAGATGCTTTTATCGAAAGCGATTTAGGATTGAGAGACTTCAGATCTTATCATCGCACTCACATTCACGGCCACAGGCAATTTAGAGTCACCAATTAACCTAATGGGCATGTGTGTGGACTGTGGGAATAGACTCACACAGGGAGAACATGCAAACTACACACACAAAGGCCTCAGACCAACGGTTTCTGAGCTTCCATTTTCAAGCTGTCGGCCATCTTGGTTTTTAAACCAGTAGAAACCATATTTGGAGGAGAAGGTGGAGCTGAGGGGGAGTGAGGGGTGGATCTGACCTGCTCTGTACTCTATCCTGATTGGGTGGTACAGTCTGTCAATCACATAATAGCCACGCCCCCTAATTCATCCCCTGCTTTATGGTCTATTTTCCTCTAAATGGACCATCATTTAAAAAATGAACATCATGTTGTATTGAAGACTTGAAACTAGAGACTGAGACCATAAACTCATTAGGAAAACGTTTACTGAGCTAATAAATCAAGGGAGAAGTAGGGACATTTTCCCATAGACTTCAATACAATCTGACTTCTTGAACAACCAGTGGAGTCGCCCCCTGCTAAATCTGCTAAATTACACATTTAACAAGATTTCCTCATCACTTCACTGTTGCCTTGGTGTTTGTCAGACGTGCTCCAGTTTGAACAGACGTCACTAAATGATTCAGGTTTGAGATCAATGGCTTCTGTTGGGAAAGATACAATCATCAGGATTTTTGTGTAAACCCTGTCAGACCTGTTAAATTGATTGTTAAAGGACAGTTTTGTTCTGTGCTACACTGATTACGCTGATTGACTGTCACAATTACTCTCCTACATTAGTTAGTGCTTGTGCTTCACTGTTACTGGCTATGATTAAAAAGACCAAGTGAAAAGCTGCTGATGCTGCTCACTTGATCTTAATCTCTAAAATTAGGTGTAATAGAGCTGTGGTTGTAATAAACACCCATTTCCACTAAAAATCTTTTGAACTAACTCAGTCTTTTAAAAAAAAGCAGCTCAGCCCTCTGGTTCCACATGTTATCACCACCCACCTAACTCCCTCTGCTGCAGAGCCACATTTCTAACTGAGCTGGTATCTGCAGTATTTTCTCAGCCTCTAGCGACTGCAGTGGCACCACATGTAGATGTAGAGTCGCAGCTCACCATCACCATCTTATTTCTAAAAGGCTGCTGCCGCTTCCCGAGCTCACGTAGCAACAGTAGTCATAGACCCCAAACAACCAATCAGCAACCTCCTCCTGGACCTCCGGCTGTGGCTTTGGGAGGTTATGGTGTGAGACACATGGACGTCTATATAAACTGTGTCCTGTCAGTCAGTTATCGGCACACAGCCTCACATCACCAGCTGATCTCTGGACCTATTTATACCAGGGAAGCAGCCAGAAAAGAGCTGTAGCTGGAAGTGTATTTTAATAGCGGTGCCTTTGTTTCACCCTGAAGTTTTCTTTGATCCAGCTGTAAATAAAGTTGTGGCTGAAATTGGGCGATAAAAGTCAACAACATCACTGTAGTTACAAAAACGCCTTTAAGGTGAATTTTCATTTGACTGAAGCTAAGTAAAGAAAATACTGAAAACACTGTCTGTCATTAACTTGTATTAGAAGTTGAGTTCCTGGAGTCGTCAGGCTACGGTCAAAGACATTATCACTTCCACTTCAGCTCACTTCACTTTCCCTCTCATGAATAAGTCCTCAGTCTGTTCATCTGACTCCAATGGGCTCTGTACTGTACTCCTGTGTCCTCTGCTGGACACTCTGTTGATGTTTGTGATCTTTGTCCACTGTGCTGTACGTTTGTTTCTCTCCTTTGCATTTGTGCGACGAGCTGCTCCCTGAGAACGTAAAGTGTGATTTATTTTTTATTTTTTATTATATTATTTTTATTTTACTGATCTTTATTTCTCCCACTTTTTCCTTTGCTTGCTTTGTCAGCATGTGAGCAGCCAGAGAGGAAGGAGACTGTCTGATGGGTGTTTGGCCTGTAAACTAAACAAGAAACTGAAGTTAGCGACAAGATATTGATACAAAACCAAAGTTATTTACATTGTTGGGAGACATCTACTTAAGTCTTTGGGGAAAATATGTGTGATGATAAGTTCGTGTATATTAAAATACATGGGTGTATGTGCAGCCAGGATCAGAAAGAAAAAAAGAAATCAAAGTCAATAAATAGACAAAACATCTTAAGGATGGACTTCGATCACTGTGCTGCTATTTTTCCACTTAGATTTTAGCCATTCAGTTGATTGTTTCATCCAGAATTACGCAGAACAATACATTAAGAGAATGAATGTTAATTTAGATCTAGATGTCAATCAACAATTTTAAAAATTAAGTGTGGAACTTGTTTTTTGAGCAGAAATTAGAAAGAAAATGATTCATTAGTGGGAGCTCTACTTCCTGTTCCCTGTCTCCTAATAAAATAAACAAATAACAAAGTCTGCATGAAATTATAGATTAATAACAAATATGAAGTTTTATAAACATTGAGTTGTCTGGCTGCTCTCAGAAAAATGAACAATGACCGATACATAAACAGTGTGAATGTTAGTTTAGAGCTAAAATGAGTCTGAGTCAATCAACAATTTTAAAGATAGATGAATTATTAAAGGTGTTTCTCGAGAAGAAAATAGAAATAAATGATGTTGCTAATGTTTGATAATGAGTTTCACACAGACCATTCAGTCTGTCTGGCTGCTCTCTTGTGTCTCCTTCCTTTACCTCGCTGTGTTTGTATCGTTGTTGTCTAACAAAGTTTAACGTTGAATTAATAATGTTTCAGACACAGTATCTCTCCGTTGTATTAAACAGTGTCAAAGCTCCACCTAGTGGTAAAATCTGTGAATTACGTTCCTGACCTGTCATCACTGATGGAGGGAGAAGTTTCACTGGATGGTTTTTTGTTGTTACAGAGACAAAATTTCTTATCTTGACATTTAAGTGGCAGCTTGTTATTTTACCACCTAAGCTCTTCAGGGGCCGTGTTTTAAAGTGTTGAGGTTCCTTTTACCTTTTTTATTTAATTTCTGTTTGTCTTCTTCCTGGAAGAGTCTGAGGAGTCTGTTCCTCTTTGGTTTGTTTTGGTTTGCTGGGTTTTGGAGCTCAGAACGAGTCAGTGCTCGAGACCCCAGGCCATCTGGACCGAGCTGTGGAAAATGGCTGAGGGCCTCAGAAAATGAAGACCACAGTCTGGCTATTTTTTGTTTGACCTGAAACTAAAGTGGAGATATTATTTTCATCTCATCTCTGATTTTATTTAAACATTATTTCAATATTTTTAAAACATGAGTCGTTTTTCTATGTGATTCTTCTAATTTTGGTCCAAATAAACAATTTATTTGTGATTATTTTTAACATGAGAGCACAGATTTGAAAACAGTCATTAAAAATACCATCACAATAAGGTTTGTTAAATTTTCAATGATATTTAGTCCAGTCAGAATAGATGGGTTTAATTTAATACTTTCCATTGAGATCATCTGTATTCTACCTAATCAGTGTTTTATGTTGGAGAGATGCTGCGTCTGATCTGTGAAACCTGTTAAAAACCTCTCTCTGTCACAGTCTCTGTCTCTTCATCACACAACTTTCATCTCTCTTTCCTCCTCCCTCCTGATCTCTTCTGTCTTTTCTTCTCTTTTCACCGTTGTTTCCTTCTCTCTCTTCTCTTCCTGCTCCCGTCCGACCTGCAGGCATAACTCCAGATGCCTTGTAATGGTTCTAAAAACTTGTCTTCTGCATGACGGACGCCTCGCCTCGCCTCGCCTCGCCTCAGCCCTTTCAGCTTTGCAGTTTTCTTCAGCTCTAACTCCCCCCCTCTTTTCTCCTCCACCACCACCTCTGTGCTCTGGTGGGATTCTCCACGTCGGGTGGAAGAGCGATTGTGTTGCTTTCCCACGCACCTCTCTGCTGTGGGAGGGGTGGGTTGGGGGGGGGGGGGGGGTATTTTGAAACAACCTGTGTGTCTAAATCCAAACTGCTGCTTCCTGCTTGTCTTGAAGGTCTGTACTGGACTGTGTGTATCTGCTGAGGGTGGGAGAGGACCGGGGTGATGTTTCTTTGTGGCAACATTAAACTTGTGCTTCTTACCTTGTTATTTCTTGCTGTAGCCTCTGCTTCTCCTCTTCCTGTCCCTCTTCATTCTGGCTTTAGACTCATTTAAAAGGTTGTCGGGGGGGTTGTGTGTTGAGTTAATCAAATCTTTGCTTCCTACCTTGTTTCTCCAAACTGTCCTTTAACTCTCTCCACTTTGACCTGAACTATAACAAATCTGACCTCAGTTACTCAGTAAAAATCAAACCTGAAAGCACCAAAAATATTAACATAATGATAAATAATAACAGTTTGCTCAGTAAAGAAAAAGTTACTTAGCTTGGCTGTTGCTTCAGCGTTACCTTGTTATTAATGTCTGTGTCACCTGTAGCTTTAAAAATGAGCCAATTAAAATGAAAAAAGACCAGAAATAATTAGTCAATTGATTAATTAGTCAATAGAAAAGTAAGTGCCATTTTTTTTTTGTTTAGTGATGAATCACATCACTTAATTTTAATATCAGGTAAAGAAATTTTAATATGTTGTCTTTGTGAACTATGTCACACATTTGTCACTGTTTTCTAGCATTTTATTTACAAAACATAAAATTAATTAAACCAGAAAATGAAAAACCGACTGAATTAAACAGTAAAGTAACGAATCCTTTGTTCTTCTAGTGTCGTGGATTAAGATAAAGTTCACTGGGTCGACGACAATGTGAACAATGTCCCTTCAAATTTTGGCCGCGCTCACATTTAAAAACCAGACCCAACAAACAACTTGATTAACAACAGAAAACAGAAACAAAAATCAATGGATAGACTCTACACACAGGGAAAATACAAAATGTATCTCAAAGTTTGTGTCAACAAGATGTCTCTTCCTTTATTTAGATCAGGAGCAGGACAATAAAAACTAAATTAGCATGACTCAACAGGAGGAATAAACGGGCATAAAAGTGATAAAAGCCTGATATTATGATTAGTTGACATTGACCTTGAACAGAAAATACATAATTGACAACACAACCTTTGTCAGGTTTGTCTCCAGGTTTGAAATGGTGAGAGTTAAAGCTTCAAACTTCTCTTAATCCTCCTCCCCCTCTCCGTCTTTCTCTCTAATAGAGGTTAGAAGCTTTTCATCTGTCAATTTGTCAATGCATTTGGATTCAACATTAACGTCTGAGATCATTAGTGGTGACTGGAAACATCCTCAGCTCATAGTGACTTCACATGCTGTAAATAACATCAGCATAAACTCGTCAGCATGATCGAGGCTCTGTAGGTTTCTGCTCCTATTAGAGTTTAGTCATTAGTGTGTCACTCTGTGCTCTGTGTCATCTGTTCACAATATCAGACTAAAAACTACAGTGAGCGTCAACAAGACGACACGTAAGAGGTAACAGGATTCATGCACGATGGATTTAAAAGGTCACGTCTAAGGATATTTGATGAGTTTTGATCTAAAGCTGAAGCAGCGTGAAAACCAGGTGAAGCTTTTGGTCAATCATCATGCATCCAGCCTGTTTACCTCCTGTATATCTCTGTATATAGATGTAATGGTGGGTGGGAATAGGGGGGTTAAAAACAAGCTCTGTTGAATTTGTGAGAATTTGGGATCTGAATCTAGTCTCTTCTTCGTTGGTCTCTTCTTGGCTCCTGCTACTAATCTTCTGCGTGTCCTGTCCTGTTTGTGCATCTTACAGTTTGTCTTTCTTAACTTCTAATAAAACCTTAACTCTTTGCTCACCTGAACCTGTGCCTGTTGCCTCTTTGTGTGCTCCCTCTCTTTTTCTGTGTGTGACTTCATAACTGAGCGAGCTCTAAACCTTTGAACCTCTCAGCAGCAGCACTGGAGGTTTCCAGACTGATTATCAGCCCTGTTAACCAGCTGGATTCAGAGCTGCTGTTGAAAATACATTAAACTAACTCCCTGCGTCTTTGTTGGCTTCAAAGAACAAGTTTCTTTTACTGAAGTTAACAAAATGTTCAAACTTTTCCCTGAAGGATTAAACAATAAACAATATTCCACATCTTCAAATGAAATTTAGTATAAAAACAGAGGTATACAAGCTTATATTTGTTTATTGTGCCATGCTAATAAAATGGTATGATATGAAAACATTACCATTCTTTATTAAGTACACAGCTCATGGGGGTCCATAGGAAAAAAACAAAAAAATAAATCCACATAAAACCTAAAATACTAAATATTATATAATCACAGTTATATAAACCTGTTGGCTGGTTAGGACTCTGGTTTACATTTTCAAAATGAATCAGAACTTCAGCCCAAGTTCAGAGTTTTAAGGCAGCAGAACTTAAGTTGATATAATTTACAGTGTATAACTAGGTGTAAATAAAAACATCAGGATTTTATCTTGATAACTTGAAATGACAACTGTAAATGGGACCAGTTCAGATCCCATTTACACCATTCTGGTTCCATAGTTTTTGAAGCTCTGTCACCTTTCAGTTGTAAACATGGGACGTGTAGGAGGGACGAGCTTTTTGGATCTGAGCGATGTAGAGTGTCAGTGGGTTAGATCTGGAACGTGACGTGGGGCCTGGACATCTAGAGCTTTAAAGGTGATCGACTGCGTGTTGAGTTAAATCCTGAGATGAACAGGAAGCCAGTGAAGGGAGGCTCAGACTGAGGTGATGGGCTGGTGTCTCACAGCACAGATTGAATTAGCAACTTCACTGGTTTGCAAACGAGTGTCAATCTGCATTAGTGCATCATGAATCCTACAGTTATTAAGTTAATATTATTAACTTATTAAGTTAATATTCCCTGAAGCATCTGAAGGTTTTATGGTTTTAAAGACTAGAATCAATCATCATCATCAGAGTCTGTTAATCAAATCAGCAGCAGTCAACAAATCAACGTGCTGGATGCTTTTATCAAAGGCAAACAAATCATTGGTCTGATGCTAATGTACACAGTGTATTAGTTCCTTGTCTGTGTGTGTGTGTGTGTGTGTGCGTGTGTGAATGAGTGTAACCCTGTGACCTTTCCCATCAGGACGGCTCCGGCTCCCTGAAGAGGAGCGGCTCCTTCAGTAAACTCCGAGCGTCCATCCGTCGCAGCAGCGAGAAACTCGTCCGCAAGCTGAAAGGCGGCGGCTCGTCACGAGACACTGAGCCCAAAAACCCCGGGTAACTATCCCCCCCCACCCCCCTCCACCCTCCATCCTCCACCCTCCACCCCTCCCAGACACCTGACTGACCCGCTACTGGTGACTCTTGCTTTATGCACTGAAGGCCTGGGGGATCGCGCCGGCCCTCCAGCCCTCAGCTCGGCGGTTTCACACTAACCAAATACAAAAGAAGGGATTCACTCACTTTGCTAGTGGTGAAGTGGTGTAACTCTGACGCTGTTTGCACATGAAATGATCGAGGGAGCTTTTACTGTCAAATACACGTTGGGCCTTTTCTCCCATTGCATGAGTTTACCTTTCTCACTCACATTGCCATTGTACAGTGTTTATTTTAATGTTATTTTCTCATTGTTTATTTTGGTCGTCGGTGGACGGAAGCAGCTGCTCCGTGACCTGCAACAGAGAATCAGGGCCGATTACAGGGAGAAAATATCAGATGTCTATTCCCAGAATCGAGCTGAATGTTTCTAAAGAAAAGGCTGTAGAGAAATGACAAAAGAACTAAAAATTATAATATCATATATTAAGTCATGTAATAGAAAAAAAGTCATCAAATTTTGAGAAAAAAAACAACTGTAGTTTCAAGGATATTGTCAAAATATTTTAGGAGAAAAGTTGTAATGTCTTTACAAAAAAAGGCGTCATATTTTCAAAAAATAAATAAAATGAGAGGAGTCTAAATATCCTAAGGAAAAAAGCAAGATGGAAAAGTTCTAATATTTAGAGGGAAAAAATGAAACGTTTGTGAAAAAAAATCAAATATTTTCAGGAAAAAATTTTAGGTTTTGCAGGAAAAAAAACAAAAACCTTGGAATATTTGAGGAAAATAAATTGTAACTTGGAAAAAAATAGATAATATTTTGAGGAAACAAATTACATAAAAATATATTTTGAGACAAAAAAAAATAGAAACTTAATTTTAAGGGAAAGATATTTTAAGTGTAATAATTTGAGAAAAAAGGCATAATATTTCTCCAAAAAGTTCCAGAAAAATTCCCAGTGTATGAAAGTTTCCCATGGAAAAGCTCAGAAAAGTCATTTAACGAGAGAAGAGACGTGAAGAAAGAAGAGTTTTAACAAATCAGCTCAACGTCGTCCGAATACTCAAAATACTCATTTTGCAGAGAAAAACCAAAGGAAACTGTTCAGGTTCAGACTCATGTTGATGAAATGGGAAAATAATGCAACTGCTTCAATGAGGCACAAAATACTAATGTCTGCTTTGTGCCTTTATGCTCGTTATTCCTGTGGATCTTTCTTTTGCCTCCACCACTAATAGTTCCATCTATTTATTGCATTTTGTGGCTTTGAACTATTTATTTCAATCAGTTTGAAATGAAAGTTCAGTTTTACTCAGCTTTGGGTTTTTTATTATTTAGTGAATTTTACTCTGAAAACCATTTTGTCTGCATGGCTGTTTTTGTTTAGGATTTTATGCTGTGTTGAACTTTTATTTATGAATAAATTTTTTCTTTTGAATGTCACTTGCATGCCTCATCTGTTTGCTCACTGGTTTCCTTTTTCCTCTCTGTGCGGCTCCTCTCTGAGAATCATTCAGGTGATGGATATGATGACTTCACTCTATCATCATCATCATCATCATCGTCGTCGTCACAGATCTGTTTTGTTTTGAAGTGTCCACTTCAACAAGCAGCTTTTCTAACTGAAAACAAGCTCCACAGGAAGTCATTTGTTTCAAATATACGACCTTTTTGTTGCCTTTAATTCCAGGTTCATCAAAGAGTTTGACAGGAAATTAAAATCACGGACAACAACACAACTGTGGACGTTGATGTTACGTGTTTTCCATCTCAAATCAGTTTTTCTTACTGTTGCTTCTTCCCACCAGCAAATGAAGCCGGTTGGAGTTAAAATGTGACTTTATCTAATATCAGAAAAAATCTGGTCATCACCAGAATTCAGCCGCAACTGCTGCAACAACACACCGGTGGTTTGACATTAAAGATGTTAATATCACTGCATTAAATTAGAATTAATTAGAATCAAATATCTCCACAGTCTGTTGAGGAACATTAGGAGAGTTTGACTCCTGGCTGCTTGTTAATTCCCTGTATCTTGAATTCACTCAGCCTCTGAATTTAATTATAAAAATAACACAAACCTCTCCATATAAAACCTTCTAAACATTATTATTTGAATTTGAGAGGTCGTGTCCAGTCTGAATATTTCAACACGACTTCAAGGATCAGTTTCACAGCTTTTGTAAAAATCCAAGTAAAATGAGCTGAAAAATGATAAAAGTAACAAGAGATCAGATCAGATCTGAGGCTGAAGGGTTCGATAAAGATAAAGATAGATAAAGATATAAATAAATAGAATCAGAATACTTTATAAACTTTATTAATCCCCAGGGGAAATTTGGGAGAGAGATTAAAGATAGACGTAGATAATGTAATATATACATATATATAGTTGTATATACATAAAGATATTGATATAGATATAGAGATAGAAAAAGCCATAGATGGTTATAAATAGAGAGATGATTGATTGATTTTTTTTTTTTTTTTATTTGTCCTGAACATTTTAAACAGTTGCTCGTCTCCAAGAATAATTCATGTAGGATTCTTGCAGATTGTCATGTTTCTCATTTAATAAAAACAGAAAGAGTTAGTGAATTATCTGTAATTCTAAATGTTATGAAGTCAAACTGTTATTAATAAACAACCTTTTCGTGGCTCGTAGTTAAAATCTAAAGCATCAGCACCAATAATAAACCTGTGAACATCCTCAGAAACCTTTTAACAACTTTTAATGTCACAAACAACATAACAACATATTGAACATTTACGTGAAACTAACCTTTGTTTGAAAAATGTCAGCGATGTCATTAACCAACACCAACATACCACCATCTTAACTCTCCACCCCCTCACCCCCCACTCCTCCCTCCCCTCCCCTCACCTCCCCCTGCATGTCACTGCTCTGGGTGCAGCATGAAGCGAGCCAGCTCTCTGGGGGTTCTTAACGTGGCGGACAAGGCTGCGAGCGACCACTACCAAGTAAGAAACCAGGACCGGGAGTCGAGACCTGGGTCCAAAAGTATCTGCAGAGGCTCTGACTGTTGTTGCTGTGATGTCCTGTTATGGAAAAGTCAGCGTCGAATCCAAAATAACTCCCAGTGTGTTTCTATTAAAGCACAAACACCTGCTCCAACACGTTTGGCACTGACAGGCTTCACAGCTTGTATTGATCTTTGATCAATGAAAACCAATCAATCAAATCAAAAACAGCATCTTATTGTCATCTTTACACTGTTCATTTAAAAATGTGACTGTTTCTGCTGAAACATTTTTATAATCAGTCAAATATATTAATTAATTAGCAGCTTTTTTCTGTCGTGTTTAAGTGTAAATTTAATTTGGGACAAAATAAGCAATTTAAAGACAATACGAGAGATTTTCAGTTCACGGACAAACTAATTACGTTGATTACTGTTGAAAGCTTGTTTTTAATGATGAATCTGAAGCCTGATGAAGGTTCATTATTAATAATTATATTATAATAATTATGATTTGTCAACAGGTAAGAGATTAAAAGTGTGAAACATCAACTGTAAATGTTCTTAGCTGTTAATTCAGTCGTTATGAGCCTCAGTACATCAGATTTATACAGTTTATCTGAATTAAAACAAGTTTTAAACAAATCCTGAAACAGGAACTGTTGATAAATAAGTAACAGTATTTTTACAGTGTATCTGGTGTATTTTCTTTGAGCAGGACACAAAGTTTAGATGTTTTAAGAGGTTTTTGTTTTAACTTGCTGAACTAAGCTCTTGTCTCAGATACTTTCTGACCTGGTCTCCTCTCAGTCTTTTTCACGATGTCTCTATAAACTTTGTGTCGCCGTCAGATTTATCACTAATTGTTGAGTAAACACATCAGTGTGACTCACACACTAACTTCACGCCACCATTGTTTTCACTAATCAACACAAATTAGAAACATGTTTTCTTATTTTTTACTGAATTCGCTCACTTTTCACCACATATGGCAACAAAGACGCCGCCATTTGACTTTGATTTACCTTGATTTGGCTTCATGGGCCTGTCAGTGACCTGAGCTCTTTATTAGAGACACCAAACTGATACTGAGCCTCCCTTTGCTCCTGAATTGCTCACTGAGTATAATCAGAACTCACCAGAGAAACAACTGAAAGTTTCAGCCTATAAATGTTGTTTGAGTTAGGCCCCCCTGAATTCAGCCCTCTTTTATGTCTTTTCATCAGACAGGACAGTGTAGACACAGGCCGGGAATCAGACCTGGGGCTCGCCTGCTCATTTAAACAGAGCATTTGTGTCTATATGGTGTAGACACAATCACGCCACTCTCAGGCCGCCCCCCAAAACACAAGAGATCTATATTTATGGCCGAAGAGGAGGCAGATATCATGTAATATGGCCCAATTTTGCCGCCCAAATTAAGCTCAAACTTCCTAACACCATTTAAAAGTAGCCCAGTTGGAAGGAAAACCACCCAACCTGGCAACGCTGATCTGCCAGACCGGCTCAGAAAACCTGTTTGTAAACCTTTGGACAAATTCGTGTCATGTTGTTGAAGCTAAAGACGAATTGGCTCCTCAGTTCCATCAGCTGTTCTTCTCGTTTCCTCCAGGAACGAAATAATTGTCTGAGGAAAAGTCGGGACCTGAGTGCCAGCCACACCGACCTGGCGCGTTGAAGGTCTTCGACCCTGACGAGGGCGACGGACGGAGGCCAAGAGGTCACGGAGGTTGGGAGAATCCACTTCCTGTCCAGAACTCCAGACGCTCCTCGCTGTAAATAGCTCCGCCCCCCCCCCCCCCCCCCCAATGTGCTTCCTGTTCAGGCTTCAGGTTTGGAGGATCTGTGGTGTTTATGTCACAACATGTGGACGAACAGGAGGAACATGAGGCGGTGACATGTATGTGTTGGACCTGAGCGTGTAAATGTTTTGTCTACTTGTATGTGCATATACTGTGTGTGTGTGTGTGTGTGTGTGTGTGTGTGTGTGTGTGTGTGTGTGCGCTGCTGTGGGCGTTCGCTCTCTCAGATCAGCTCTTTTCATTATTTTTTGTTATGCCGTTGCTTGAATGAAGGCAGACGCAGACTTCAAGTTTCACAGACGTTTCTGGTTTTAAAAAATGACGTCACTGGTTCAGTTAAACTTGTGAGTGAAGCTGAAGAAATGCAGGATCCAAATTCACTGACAAACACACTTTACTTTCTTCTCTTAACTTTTATAATTTTAAGTTCACTCTCTAAAATCTTAGCAAACCCGTTTCCTCCGATCCTTCAGCCACCAGCTCACACTGAAGGAAAACCTGCAGACACAACTCAGGGCTGAAAAAGTACAACCACCTCCTCTGCATGTTTTTCTGTTAAAACGTGTTTTTATTCACTGGATGTTTTCTTCAGTTTGTCTTTTCATTGTCAATTCGTCCATATACGAGTTCACAGCAGGAATAAAATGCGGTGACACATTTAACATGTAAACAGTGTAAAACACTGAATATAAATGTTCACAGACAGAAACTAAAACAAGTGGAAAACAGTGGAAAAGAAGGGACAAACCATTATTGATGTTTTAACCAAGGATCTTTTCAGCTGTTTTCTTGATTCGGCCTTTTCCTCCTGCAGCTGTTTGGCTTCACTCACTGAGGTTTGACTCCAACAGTAAAAACTGTTCTGACTGAATCTGTCGACTCTTCGCTGAACTTGTCCAGCAATGACGTCTTTTTGGAGGCCGACCCGGACGTTAGCTTCGCTCTGCGCTCACTCTGCAGTTTTCCAATGGAAGTTCTGAACTGGGGTTTTGATATAATTCACAAAAAATGATCCAGGGTTAAAAATGATTGATGATATTGAGACATTTTGTTCAGTAAGAATCTTTTGAACCACAGACGCTGACGTTCACAGACTTTTCCACATGAATTAAAAACCCTGTGAGACTGAAATGCTGGAAACCTGCAGACAAAAGTCACATCTCAAACGCCTCCTGGTTTTAGGATCTCACTTCCGTCCTGTGTTGATTGAAGACTTTTGCTTCTGATGTATGAAGTTCTATGTTTACATTTGGGGTTTTGTAAATGATGTTTGATGCGTTTCTCGTCCTTCGGCTGCTCCGAAGACTTTCTTTTGATATCTGCCTGTAACAAGCCTTGATTAGAGCAGCGCTGTTTTATTGGCACATGACGGCCGGCCGACAATCTCAGGACCGAGGCTGTAGTTTCACACACTGACTGCAAAGTTAATATCACTCCACATTTTTACACAGAAATCACAAGTAAACTCAAGACAACACTTTGCCGTGTGAGTAAAGTTGAACAAATCCAACCAAAAAATGCAAATTCTGAATTATTTAAATAAAGCTATTATCATGCGAGGGTTATTCCTGAGCATTTTCAGAAGACATTTAAGTTTAAAATGTAAAATATATATTTGCTATTACCAAAATAAGAGGGCCTGTTCCTCCTATAGCAAGTTTTTACTAGTTAGATATAGTTTAATGAATATATGTCACATTAGATCCACAGTGTTTATTTAAAACTGGAATTTAATAGAAAAATGTAAATTGTGCAAAACTGCATCATTACAACAGCTGGATCAAAATCCAGGAGAAAAAGTGCATCATCCTGTTTATGTGTTGATTTTATACATCAGACTTTTTTTTTATCTCAAAATATTTTCAGTATTTAAAATCTGACAAAAAAGGCTTTTGTTCCAGGATTTAAACTTTGATTGAAGCTTAATGAACCATATTTTAAATGAAGTTCTCTCTGTGTACATGCTCTTTTTTTTAAAGGGGGCTGGATAAACATCAACATTTATCATCTTATACCTGTGACAACAGGTTTAAAAAAAGACTTGATTTATATTCTCATTAATCAAAACTTCCCTGACCTGTATATTCTGTCAAGAGTTAAAGTTTAGACCTGAGGATTGTTTGAATTTTTATTTATTTTATAGTCAGACAGGAAAAGAATGTCACCACAATTACAAATAAATGCAGAGGAAAGCTCCATCACTAGTATCCACAGTCGCTATAATATACATTTTGAATCAGTGTCTTCATGCTGATGTGGTCTGGGGACGACCTCTGTTTGAGTGAAAGAAAACTGGTCCAGTTCAAATAAACAGGCTCAGTTAAATCAACATGTACCATCAACTTTCAGCTGGAGTCCAACAGGGAAGGACTCTAATAAAACAAATAAAGAGAAGTCGGGTCATTTGAAGAGGCCGAGCTCCGTCCCCATGGACCTCAATATTAAATATGAATATAAATATGATGTCTTAGTTTTTCTTACATTGAGAAATATGTCTGTATTTTTCTATTAAAAAAAAAAAGAAGCCAAAGTAATGATATTCTAATTGTGCAAAAACAAGCAACTGTACACGAACTTTGCTTAAATAAGGAAAGATCTGATCAGAAATTTGACGATAGCTATTAAAACCTGACCGTTTAAAAAAAAAAAAAAAAAAATCATGTTAAACCGTCCTGTTTTCAAAACCACGTTTAGACTGAAATGATCTTCCAGAATAATTAAATAAAAGTAAATGTGTTGGTCTGTGATTGGAAGATTCTTTGATAATGAACCAGTCACTGGAAATATTGAAGTAAAATCCCATTTTACACAACGTTTGGTTATTTTCTACTGACGTCATCACATCAGGTCAGTGACTGATGCGTTCTGTTTGTTTTGTTGTCCTGGTTGTTGCTTTTCTTGCGGAGGCTCGATGAAAGTTCAGGTTTTTTTTTTTTGCAGGGGTGTGCAACAAGATTTTGTTTGATGTTTGAAAAACTCTTCACACGTTATTTCTGATTCTGCTCAATGAACATCTGAACCTATGCAGATAATTAATGTAAAGGTTTTCATTCCAAGACATTATTACACCGTACACCCCCCTTTTCTTTTGTCATTTTCCAAATAATAAAAAACAAAGATAAAGTCCTGAAATGTAAATACAGTGTCTGAGTAGATTTGAAGACTTGATGAATGAATAATGTTCACATTAATTTTCCTTCTGTGCCTGCAATAATTTACTCACAGTGATTTTTTTTGAATGTCAGAGTCGAGTGTGTTGACTGTTGATCAGTCTGCTCATCAACCTGCTTTCTGCTTTTTTTGTCTTTATTGTCTTAATCTAGAAGCTCCACAAAGTAAAGAGGCACATAACTTAATAATGTCTGATGGTTTCTAGGAACTGGGAAACAGTTTGGGCAACAACTTCAGCAACTTCAACAACTTCAGCAACAGGCTACTGTGAGTTTTTTTTAAAAATATTAATGTAGCTTAAACAGGATAAAATGTAAAGCAGTTGAACATTTAAAGATTGAATAATGTAACAATAATATACACAAAACTAACGAGATTATTTTTAACATAGTCGAGATAGTGTTTGTTAAAGAAAAGACTTGATGCGTCCTCATAGCAGTGAATTGTGATATTGTGATATTTTATATATATATATATATATAATATATATATGTAATTTGATATATTACCCAAATATCAAATGACATCAAATAAATGCCCTTTTACATTTCTTAGAGGATCATTTTACAATTTCAAAAACAGACTGAACACAACTTGGTGGTAAAAGTTTATTTTCAAATTTAGATTTTCTGAATTTCAACAATTCAATTTTAATTGATCCATCAAATAATTTAATTAAAGTTAATTAAAGTATCTAGTAGTGACTGAATTTCTCAATTATGGATTAAGTTGTTTAGGAGATTCCTATTTTTGGAAAAATATTATTTGTTACAAATTCAAATTTTTGTCCATTTTCATAATAATTTAAACATTTTTTTTTCACATTTTAATTTGCTCATCAGGACGTGTGTAGTTATTTAAGTATTTTTCTTTGATAATATTTCCAGGTATGTGCTGTAATTGTATGTATATCCTGAACTGCTTCAACAAAAACACAGTTGCCTACTTTTAGGTCAAAGTTGCCCTGACTGTTGCCCTGACTGTTGCCCTGACTGTTGCCCTGACTGTTGCCCTGACTGTTGCCCTGTGCATCACTGTTACAAGCAGCAGAAATCTGAAGCTCATGTAGAGAAACTCACATATCACAGGAGGGAAATCTTAACATCCGTCCTGAAATTATGATTTGGAATCAGTTTTTAATACAATTGTAGAAATGATTTGTGGTGGTGATGATGACATGAATGTAAATTTGTGATTTGTGTGAACACAGAAATGTTTTCATTGGCTTTATGTGTGTTTCTTGTTAACGTAGTGAAGGTAAAAGTCTCAGTCTTTACTTTTCGTTGTGTGTTTTTTTTTCTCCTCCCTGCCTGTGGACCATGGTGTTGTGTGGAGCGCTAATGTGGATGGTCAGAAAAATTATATTCTCCATTAGGGGCAAAAACCGGTTTATATCTGAGGGGTAAAGGGTAAAAATTACCACTGTAGCACAGACTAACACAAATGAATATAAATGTAATGTTCCATCTGATACTTCAAGTTTAATAGAAAATAACAGACCCACATTTCTATTTATTTGGTGCCTTGTTGCCATGGTAACCTGAATTATTTTAAGAACATTACAGTTCTACAAGACGCCACGAGAACTTTTCTCTCCATGTTAAATATGAAACACGGCCGTCCTCTGTATACGTTGTTTATACAGTAAATAAATGTTCCTGGATGAGACTGGTATTCATGAGACTACTTGTCCTTTTATAGCTGCTGCTCTCACACACGTGGTCTTCTTCCTGTGCTGGTAACGCTCACGTTCATCTAATTACGGTCTAATTAAGTAGTGTGGGATAAGGGAGCATTCGGATACAGAGGAGAAACTTTGTGGAAGTACAGGGGATGTTTCAACAAAATACACTGATTCTGAGGAAGTTTGTCTGCAAATGCTCCTTTTTTTAACATGAGCAGTATATTTGTCCCATGAATTATTGTACATCTTAACTGTATTTGAAGAATAAAGTAGTCAAATGAATGACTGTGATTGTTGTTTTATTTTAACCTGATCTGACGTGATTGGTCTCCAGACTTTGCTTTAATAGGACTGAAGGTTTTGTTCATTCAGTCGATTTGTTGATTATATTTTGAATTAACAAAGCAAAGTAATTATAGTTGTCAGAGAAATGTTTTGGAACAAAAGGTATAACATTGAGTAAGTATTAAGAATAAAATGAAAAGAGTAAACGCTCATAGTTTAAGTTAATTGTTTTATTTTTTCATTTCAAACATCACTGCTGCTCTTTCACTGATTTTTTTTTTTTTTTTATACCCAGCAGATGGATGGATGTTTTTTCTTTGGTACATTTTTTCCTTATATAAAAATCAGTTTCTCTCTCTGAGGTTAATCTTAAACAGTAGGTTTGAATGTGGAGGCTTGTGATTAACTGATGAATCTAGAATGATTTGATTTGGACACATTCATATAATAATAGGAAACGATAATAAATCAAACAGATGTTGTTATTCTTCCTCTGCTCCTGCAGCTGTGCTTTTTCCGGGGCGGGGTTTAAAAACCAAAACACTGCACCTTGCCCGTCGCACCACGTGATCTGAAGGCTTCGCTGTGATTCGCCGGCCGCCCTGTCAATCACTCTGGAGGGTTCTTCAGGCAGGAGTTGGTGTTCGGGGCAGAAACAAACGTCAAAGCAAAATGTCCTCAGTGCCTGACGGGAAGAAGCTGGTCCGGAGTCCCAGCGGCCTCCGCATGGTCCCGGAGAACGGCGCCTTCAACAGCCCCTTCTCCCTCGACGAGCCGCAGTGGGTCCCGGACAAAGAGGTGAGGCAGCCGGGGGGGATTTGTTTGACAGCGAGGGGCGACCGGAGCTCCACGGACGTTAACGACAAGTTAGCTGAAATGTTAAAGCGAGCGTTTCCGTTTGGAGGTTTTCAAAAATAAAACCAGCTGGGTTTTTAACATAAATTTACAGTTAATGCAAGATTTTACTGCTTAAAGAGTTATTTGGGTCTTGTTTTCTCTCTCCTGTTTTAGGGTGACATTATAAAACGTCAAGTTTTACCATTTCTTTTAGTGAAAGTTTGGTCTAAATTCAGCTGCTTGTGGGTCATTATTACAAATATTAATAGAATTATTAAGTAGCATGAAATGAAATTACTTTTAAAAGTAAATTGTTAATGATTAAGTTGATTAACATGAAGTCGTCTTCAATTCACCACAAGTTGTATTTGTAATGTCGGCCTGCAACTAGTGATAGTTTTTATTATCAGGTGATCTTCTGAGTATTTTAGTTTGATCCCTAAAAATATGAATAGTTACAGGATTACATTTTGATATAGCTTGTTTTTATTTTATAAAAGTCTAAAAGTTTATTAAGTTAATTAGGAGTAAAAAATAGGAAATGAAAGTGAACTTAACGATTTTTACTAAAAGTACTTAAGCAAGAAATTAAACTTATCTTCTGTTCGATTGACTGGTTGATTAAATGACTTATTGTTCAGTCTCTGATGTAAAGTTTAAAAGATTGAAAACATCAAGACAACAGTCTCTCTTCTGGGGGACTTTTATTTTTGCGGTTGAGCCTCTCAACATCCGGTGCGTCCGTGCTAACTGCGGCAGGTTTAACGGCTCTGTGGTCACTGTAGTTGGCCCCCGGACTGGGCGTTGCAGGCAGGGACGGTCAGCCTGGCAGCCAACGTAGCCTGACGGTTCACCGGCTCGTTAACCCGTTAAACTCGTTGTCAGACCCGGGCGTGATGTTTTATCTCCTCCGGGGGCCGTTGAAGCGACGAAGCAGCCGCCGGTTTGTCCGTTAGCTCGCGGCTCTTTAGCGCCTTTAGCCCGTCAGTTAGCCGCAGCAGCTGCTAATGCTAACTCCCCACGTTAAAGCAGCTTTGTGTGTCAGAGCAGTAACACAACAGATACACAAACACAACTGTCTGCTCCAGTGTTTAGTCGTTCAACGTCCTGGTGTCTCCAGACTTTGGGTTCACAGTTAATACAGAACATTTAGTTTAATGATATAAATAGAGTAAATACAGCTAAAGCTGTAATTAATAAGTATATATATAATACAGCACTTGAATAAACACTTTTCACTGATGGTTTAATTATTTTATATATTTTTTTATTATTATTTGTTTCAAACATGCAGCAGCCAGAGAAGTTAATCATTAACCATCTGCTGGTGTCTGTTCAAAGTGAATCTGCAAATAGAAAATAAGAGTAACGTCCATGATCATGAGGGAAATGGAAAAACCAACGTAAACAAGCCACAAACAATAGATTCATTAATGGTTAATTATTACTAACTTGTATATTATTATTATTATAGATCAGCTATAAGCCATTAATAACAAAATTGTGTTTTTATCCATCGAATCCATGAGGAACACGTCTCCAATGGGCTCTTTGACACTTTGTCACTCCTGGAGAACAGCTGCAGCACATCTGGAACAAAATCCACCTAAAACAGCTTATCACTATTTATAACTGCAGATGTAGATCAAAGGGACCTTTGACATTTATGGGTTCGAGTCAGGGAGAAATTTATGACCAACTTTTACTGGTGGCTCGTTATAAATTGAGATGACCTTTTATTAAAGTCACACTAATAGTAGCTTTATCAGAAAGTCTGAAACTTATTGATGATTTACCAATATTGATCAGTGCATAGAAACACAAAGTTGTGTTATGAGCAGAACATTTGATTTAAGCAGTGATGCTTGATTACTGATCATTAAACCAATGGAACGTTATTTAAAACGCTCCTGGTATCAAAATGTCCCATCGACTCTGTCGTTCCACAACCTGGCAACCCACGGGTTCTTCTTCTGATCCATAAAGTCCAGGTTATTTTAAGTAACTTAATAATCATTGTTACACGGTGCTGGGAAGTGTTGAGTATTGAACCGATTGATTCTAGTCTAGATAATAAAAGTTTATGTATTGATCCTTTATTTATCAGTCTGACTGACACTTACAACAAAGGTGTCGTCGTAACTCCCACGTCCTTTCTCATTTTTTTAGCTCTAAAGTTAGTCTGTTGCAACCTCAGCTATTGTAATCATCAACTGATTCTAGTTCCTCATACGTGAAGATTTGTTGCTTCTTAATGTCGCGTGTGATCATAAAGTGAGTGTCTTTGTCATTTGGAGTAACAGTCAGATAAAGTAGGATATTTACAAACAAGATAATTAGTGGAATAATCCAAAAACAGTGACTGGCAGAATAATCTATAATGGAAATAATTAATATTTGTCGTCCATGTGACATCAACACCAACGCTCTTAATTATTGTGCAGCATTTGAAAATGTAAAATATAAAATACTCTGCATTTTGTTCAGTTACAGTTTTCACACTCTTTTTTTCTTGTATTTGCGATTGTGTTCAAATAATCTAAACTTTTTATTTTGTCACATAATCTTAAACCGTCTCCGTCATTTGGCAGCAGCTTCATTATTGTAGCCGATTTTCACGAACAACAACAAAAACCAACCATATGATGGAGACTTTGCTGAGCTGCTGTTGAACTTGAATGTGCCGAGCTCAGCATGTTGTGTAACTTCCTGTTTTTCCTCCCTCCAGTGTCCGCGGTGTATGCAGTGTGACACCAAGTTCGACTTCATCAGGAGAAAGGTCTGTTCACGGCCTCACTGTTTCTCATGAGGGACAAACGCACAAGGAGAATCATTTTCCTGAAGAATTTGAAGCTTTTAATTTTTTCTTTGGCTTGAAAACACACTCTGTGCTCTGTGGTGACTTTTTTCCACTGACATAGTGACAGTGTAGATCTGTGCTTCCCATAATTCCTGAACAGATTCAACAGAAAATACTGCGTTTCTAAAAAATCTGCTCAGAAATCCTTAAATTTTACTGTATGACCCAAGTGTGTGGAGTGAAAATCAGAAATGAGACAGATGGGAAACTGAGAAATGAATCGATGCATATACACACTAAGAGTTGAGTCACTGTGAATTGCATGTTTTTTGTGTTACTCCTCAGTTTTTTTTACCAGAACAGTTTTAGTTTTTCTGCACTGACGGAGCTGTTTGTTCCTGCAGCACCACTGTCGGCGCTGTGGTCGCTGTTTCTGCGATAAGTGCTGCAGTAAGAAGGTGCCGCTGCCCCGCATGTGTTTCGTGGATCCGGTGCGGCAGTGTGCCGAGTGCGGCCTGGTCTCCCAGAAAGAGATGGAGTTCTACGACAAGCAGCTCAAAGTGCTTCTGGGCGGTGAGACCTTACACCTGTAGTTTCACCCTCTTTCCTTTACATGTTCGGGACAAGATTTGTGGGGAAGCACCAGGGTAGAAAAGTCGTCTGCACTCGGCAGTTGAGGATTTCAGGGGCTCAGTTCAAGCCAAGTGTCAAAAAACGGGACAAACATTCATTAGGACTCAAGGATGAATTAATTAGAATATGGTCGTCAAAGGTCAAAGGCCGAGGTTGTATTGCCCTCACAAAAAATGCTTTTGGCCAAAGCTCATAAAATCATACAGTAATTATGACACAATTTGGCTCAATACATTATAAAGATAAAATGAAGTGACAAAAGGTCGAAGGTCAACTTCACTGTAACACAGGAAGTGAAGATAGTCATCGTTTTTCCTGTAACTAGGCGGAGGGATACAACCGTGAGGTGGTGATTCTAGTTTTAAACTAATTCGCACGAGCTGCAAATAATAATTTTCTCAAATAATCGATCAGTCAAATCCTCAGAAGATAGTTTATTCAAATCAATCAAAATAGCGTTTTCAAATTAGTCAGTTAATGACGACAAAAACAATCAAATGTGTTTGTTGAGAAGCTGAAACCAGAAAATAATTAAATCTCAAAATATTTGGCAAATAATACTAATAGATCATTTTATCTCTAATATTCACACAGTTAATTTAATTTCTTGACCCCAAAAAAAAAAACCTTAGTCCAAAGTTCAAAGTAAACGACAGGTTTAATGACTGGTTCAATGAAGGCGGTCGATCAGTGAGAATATAAAGCTCCCTCCGGTCAGAGGCCGATAACAGGGTGTAAATATTAACATTATAAAATCATTCACACTTTGAGGTTTGGAAAAAGTTATCAGAAGAAGTGATGATGGTCAGAGTTTGAGATGCTGCTGTGCCGCACTCTGCTGCACAATACGTCCACTGTTCCCGGACAGGAAGTAGAAACCACCTCTGAAACCAGCCCTCGGGGTTCGCCTCGTCCTGTCCTGGTTAATCCATTGTGTTGTCGTTGAGTGTAGGTCAGTGTGTAGCTATAAATACGCAGCAACAGCTAAATGAAAAATCCATTAGCAGCCCGGAGCTACAGGCGGACGAGCGGCTGAGAGGCCGTGATGTGGAGTCTGCAGGACGTTGAGCCTCATGCTTTATTGACGATGGAGTTACAGTTTCAATAACTGAAGCAGAGGAAAAGGAAATTCAAAACAATAATCAGTGATTACAACCACCTCTGAACACGCCTCCTCAAAATGACCTCGTCTGATTTTCTCCAGCGCTCGTGTTCAATAGAATCATATTAAAATCTATTATTATTTGACAAGATTGACTCGGAGAGTGGAGAGATTTTAGAAAATAAATTTCACAATTCTCAGGCTTTGAAAAAACAAAATTGAAACACGATGCGCTGCTGCTGCTGCTGGTTATGTGTTGCTGTCTGTTTGTAGGTGGCACCTTCGTCGTTACTCTGGGATCATCAGAGAAGTCTGAAACCATGACGTGTCGCCTCTCCAACAACCACAGGTGAGATGTTTGAATCAACAGGCAGCGAAATAAAGACACGTTTTAGTTTTATCTGCTGACGCCTGAAGATACCAGCTTGTAAAAAGATGCACAACCGAAGCAGTCAGATCGATACAGGTCAAAGTAGTAAACTTAACTGACCTCCTCCAGGAAGAGAACGTTTCCTATTGGTTAACTAACAGAGGAAGTAATCAATCAGGGAGCCAATGACATGACGGCGCTCATTCAAGAAGGAAGGCGCAGCAGTGTGACTAACAAGGAGCAACAGTCACAGAGGAAACGTGGAAAGTTAAATGATCGAGTGACATCACAGGAAACATTTACTCAGAATATTTCCCAGAGTTCATTGAGAACAGTTTCCATCGGGACTATTTCTTCAGGAGAGAGTAGTGGTTTCGATGGCACCACTCAGATCCACAGAGCAATAATCAGTCGAAGTGGGTAGATTTTTTATTTTTATTTCCTAACTGATGTTTTCCTGCCCCGGTCCTCAGGTATCTGTTCCTCGACGGTGAAAGCCACTTCGAGGTGGAGCTGTCTCGGATGTCCAGCATGCAGATCCTGACAGACGGGACGAGTCCAGGAGGTGAGACCTGTCATAGCAACAATCAGAACCGTGCATGTTTTTGATGGTTTAATTGTTTTTTTTTGCCTCATTATGACGAAGAAAATGTTGAATTTACTTCTCGTCCTCTATTCCTCTTGTTCTGTTACTTAACCAGCTGATAAATTTCTTGATTAACACTGAATTCAGAATTTTTTTTCCGAGCTGACACTAACAAACTCTTTCTCCTCTGCTGCTCTGGCTCTGGCGGCCTGGTGCTCCTCCCTCCGGCCTCAGAGAATGACATTCACACTTACACCAGTCTGCTGGACAGTCACTGTATCTCTGAAGGTTAGCTTTGGTTAACCCCTCCACCGCCACCACCCGCACAGCCTCCACCTCCTGTTCAGTCACTCGCCGTCGTTTCCCCTCGGTTCACATCCGTCTGCTGAAGCTGCCTGATAATGAAACCACTGGTCTATTTTCACGCCTCACTGAGTCCCAAAAGCATCTTGGTGGAAAATGAAACACCACAAGTTTCAATGAGTTTTTCCCACATTCACCTGACTGTTCTGATCTGATCTTGAATAAGGCTCCAAAAAGGCTGCAGGAATCCTGAAGGTTGGTCAATTAGTCCTGAAAGATGAGTCATCAATTAGCTCAGAGGCAGAAAATTGAATTAGAGCTGCAGCAAATTTTAGATTGATACACAGTCAATTGAAAGATATGTGATTTAGTATTTTAAGCAAAATATGATGATTCCTGATTCCAGATTTTCTGAAATGTGAGCATTTGCTGCTTTTCTTGGTTTTACATGATGGTAAATTCAACGACTTTGGGTTTTAGATGTTGTGATGTGGCTTCATACTCTGGTATATTATCTCTCTCTCTCTGGTGTTTTATTGACCCAACTCATCATCTGATTAATTAAGAAAATAATTGGCAGGTTAATTGTTGATGAAAATAATCGTTAGAGTCTCCAGGCAGCTGAATCGGCCTTTAACTGTTTCTCAGTCCCATGATCAACATCTGCTCTAATGGATGAAGATCTGAAGCCTCATCCTCTGCATGGCTGGTGTTTCTCATCTCTGTGTTTGGACCTGCTTTCAAATAAAGAACCCAGCTCAAATTCAACAGGATGAGCAGGAAACGCTTTATTTAATTGCTCTGCAGGTTATTTTACACATTTATTGTTGTATTTTAAATTGGCTCATTCAAACTGTTTGTGCAACAACCTGCCATCAGTGTGAGCATTAGCAGCTGTTGATGTCTGGTGATGAAATGATTTCAGTAAAAAGACTAAATGCTAAAGACGCTAATTTCCCAGAGTTGAAGGCGACACGTTTTGTTTTGTTTGATCAATGGTCCAAAACCCAAAAATCCTAAATTCAGTTTGATCTAAAACAGACAAGAGCAGAAACATTCACAGATCAGTGCAGCTGGAGACAGAGATCGCCGTCAGGCCGATTAATGGTCGTATGTTTACTTCCTGCTGACCTACAGCGGCTCATTAACTCAAACTCCCTGAAAAAGGAATTAGAAACTGAAACATGATGCTTTTGCTTTTGGGAAACTCAGTGTTGAGTCATTTTGCACGTCTGCCTGTGTTTCCCGCCTTCTGTGTTCAGCATGTCAGTGTCTCAGGGCAAAGAAAACTTCTCTTCATGTGGATTTTTATCATCTTCAGTTCTGTCAAAAACTGATCAAATCTCATCATTTATCTGTTTTATTTTGAAAAGCCGTGTCTGGTCTGTTTCTCTCATTCAGTCAAATCTTCCTGTTCAGCTGTGATTGACTTTTCATCCTCTGTCATCTCTCTGTTATTACTCCGTCTGTTTTTTTTTTTTTCACTGGAGAAGTTTTCTCATGAAGAGATACTTTAACATTTTTAGTTTAGGTTCGTTCACTTTGTTCGACATGTAACTGAAGCCCTCATCAAGTTCATTTATACAGCACATTATCCTACACAGAGGTCATTCAATGTGCTGAACAGAAATAAAGGAGTCAATAAAAGAATATTAAGAAAACAGTATAGAAACAGTGATTTTAAAACAGACAGTATCTAATTGAAGGTTAAATGAAGACAGAGGAACAGTCGGTTACAGTCTGAGCAGATTTGATTTGATTCACTGTGTTAGCAGCTTCCACCACTGACTGACCTGCAGATCTTAAAGGCCTGTTCATAAACACCAAACATGTCAGAAATAGATTCAGGGCCCAGACCAGAAACTGTGAATTCAGTTCTGGATCTAAATAACCTGCAGCTGTTTCTAATGAACTGAAAAGGTTTTGTTCACTGACGTTAATGTGATAATGACAGACTTCATGTGTCAAAGCTCTTCAAGGTGTCAAGATGTCTGAGCTCCTCTCTCACATTTTTCCTGCTGCCTGTATTCAGTGAATTTGGGCCGAAACTGATGATTATTTTTATCATCACTTATTGATTTCCTCGATTGATCTGTAAGACGTCAGAAAACGTCCCAGTTTCTCAAGTGTCCAAACAATAAACCAAAAATGTTCAATTTAATATGAGAGAAATCTGAAACTCTTCATATTTAAAGCTGCATTAAAATTACTCCAGCTGTTAATTATCAAATAATTGTGCAAATCTCTAGAAAGAGTAATTTGAACAGGCTTCTACAGACAGACAGCCTCTTTTGTGTCAGTTTGTGTCTTTTCAGCTCATGTTTTACTGAAGCTGTGTGTGTGTCTGTGTGCAGGAGGGACATCACGGGCCAGTGGCATGCTGCTCCATTACAAGCCAATGGGCTCTCAGGACGCCCAGCAGCTCCGCATGGAGGCAGCAGACGACAAGAAGGTGGCCTCGTTGTGGTTGGCTGCAATGCACAAGGTAAACGAGACAGAAACGCTCCCACCGTCACTTTAAATAAATACATCTAAGGTCGGACATCCCTTCACTCACAAACTGTCCCCAGACTCTCAGCTGCACTCAAGGTTCCCTCTTAAAACACAGCTCTCGTTTCTCATTTTTCTCCTTTTCCTAAAACATTTTCTCAGCCTCTCTCCTCAGGGAGACGAGTGAACCTGCTCCTGTTCCTAAACCTGATGGTCCTGGAGCTGAATGTAACTGCAACACACTATTTTCCTCTAAATGGACCATCGTTTAAAAAATGAACATCATGTTGTATTGAAGACTTGAAACTAGAGACTGAGACCATAAACTCATTAGGAAAACGTTTACTGAGCTGATAAATCAAGGGAGAAGTGGGGACATACTTGTTTTTTAATGTTGCTGCTTTATTTACGTCTTAACACTTAAATAAATGACAAAATACTTAATTTGCCCAAACCTTTGAATGAAGCTTAGTCTGTACTTGAGTGTAAATTCAGCTGAGGAGACAAAAGACGGTGCAGCTCTGTGGAGAGGTAACAATGTGGTCTGTCCTGTGGCGCCCCCGTCAGGCCCATAGTGTGAATGTGAGTTGTTATTGTGGACACATTTCAGAAAAAAACAAAGGGTGTAACAATAAAAGTGAGACAGATAAAGTGCAACGCATCTGACACTCTCTTAGAATGAAGAGCCTTAAGGTGCATTGGGTTAATTAAACATTTATATTCCCCGCATCAACACGTCTGTCTGCTCCACAGGCGGCCAAGCTGCTGTACGAAGCTCGGGACCAGTGACGTGCAGAAGCTGCCACACTGAACCTCCAGGCAGCACACACCCAAGTGTTTTGTCCCCGTCTCACCGGGGGTTTGGTATCTTTTTGGATATTATTAACGCCCGTTCTGATTCTGCTCATCCCTCTGATTCCTCATCGGGTCATTTTTGCAAGACAGAAATGTTTATAGAAAACACTTTATTACCTCTATAACCAGTACTTTGTACGTCGTGTTTACCACACGTGGGCTGATTGTTCTTCCTTTTTGCATTTTGCTTGCGTGAGTCAGGGCATACAGCATCAGTGTGTGTGACAAACAGCAGGAGGAGAAGCTCTGCAGCTTCTGCAGCTTCTGCCTCTGATTCCTCCTTTTACTTTCTCCGATTAGAGAATTGTTTTTATATTTTCGCCACGTGATCCTGTGATAATTTGTTTTTCCACACAGACGTTGAACTTTGACATTATAACATCCATGAAATGTGACATTACACCTGTCATCAACCATTTTTTCATAACTTCACTGTTCTTTCATGACGACACAATAACTTTTTAAGCTGCTGTTAATCTTTTTTTTTTTTTTCGTTCGTATCGAGAGGATTTTATTTCCTGGTAGAAGTGAAGAGACACTTTATGGATCCCTGTGGGATCTTGGTTGACCCTGTCCCACAGAGGTCAGCCAGCCAAACAGAACCAAGTAGGAACCGAGTGTCTCGCTCAAGGGACCTTCAGCAGAACCCTGATCTTCCAGATAAAGCAAAGGTTAAAAGGATAAATCCACCTTAAAACCCTTTAAATCAGACAGAAAATGGTGGACTTTGCATTTCTAGGGCCACTTTATTTGGTTTAGCTTTTGGTAACTGGAGTATTTAGCAGCTAAACCAGAGGTTTCTCTCAGGAGCTGGTGGATACCAAACACAGAGCTAAAAGAGAGGGAACGCTGTACTTTGAACTCCGTACGCTGGATGTAACTGCAAATGCTGGATGTTAGCTCGTTAGCTCTTATGTGAATTTAAAGCTCAAAGATCAGCTAGTGTTCATGACTTGTTCCCCCCAAGTGGCCAAATATAATTAATGCAGATTTAAATACACCAGTGAAAAATTGTTTTGTTGACAAAAATAGACCAGACGTGTCGTCACACAGCTGGAAAATGAGATGTTGGCTTTTTGTTTTCACAGTCAGGAGAATTAAACCAGACTGTTGTGGCAAATTGAACAGAGAGTAAAGGGCATTCTGGGAAATGTAGGATTCTCTAATCCTTTTAAGATGAGGCAGCTTGAAGAAACTTTCCCATCAGAATAATTCCTGGAAAACACAGAACATCACAGACTTGTCCACAGTTTGTATCAAAGTAACATTACGTGGTTGATTTTTGAGTTTTAGATTTAAACTCCATGAAGGTTCGGGTGAGGCGTTCATGTTTCTTTCTCTGTACGTTGCGTCAGTAACTCTGCTGCGAGTATTTACAGATTTAACTCTTCAGGCGTCCTGCGTCTAAGGAGACTTCAGACTATTCACTGTTTCTAGTGAAGTATAAACACACAGACATAATAAATGCTTTAAATGTAGTTTCATGTATTGAAGTTTTGTATGAACTATTTTGTTTAATATTCCTACTTTAACACAAGGTGTGTATACGCACTTACATCATTTTTAAAGGTGAAGTATGACTATAGTTTTTGTAACACTTACTTGTATACACTTTCTTTTTTTCTGAGGCCTGAACAGTGTCAGATTTTCCTCTGTGTTGTTGTCATTGTGCAGACACACAACCAGGAAGTCAACTCACCGCCTTCCATCAGCCACCTCTGGTTGAGTTGGTGGGTTTATTAGTTTGGCAGGTTGTTAGTTGTGCTTCCGAGGACCTATCCCAAACAAAAGTCTCGTTTAGACTGAGATGGTGACTTCACTCGGCCTCCGCTGCAGCCAAATATGTAAATGTTATTCTCCAGAGAGTCTGTGTCTCCTGTTTATCTGTACATACAACTGCTGCTTCACAATAACAGTATTCAATCAGCCACACAGGGATTGACCTTTATTGAGAAGCAGCTTTGGTGTTGATTGCAGTCATTTGTTAAAATAAGATGCATGTTCTACATTTTTACTTAAATTTGCTCGGTGGCGCTGTCGACCGACGCACCAGTGGTTGTTCAGAGTTACCATAGAAACCATGTGTCGCTAAATCTTAGGATGTAAGATTCAAGGTTGTTAAACAACACGTCAGGCTGTTCGTAGTGTTTCCTAAATCCTCAATAACAATATTTTATGGCCTTTATTCTGAAAGCCATAGTGAAAGAGACAGGAAGTGTGTGTGACGAGAGAGCGGCGATAACAAGCAACAACATACATACACATACATTTCAGCCTAAACAT
Source organism: Rachycentron canadum (assembly GCA_038496675.1). Lineage (NCBI taxonomy): Eukaryota > Metazoa > Chordata > Actinopteri > Carangiformes > Rachycentridae > Rachycentron > Rachycentron canadum. The sequence continues at coordinate 2,089,949 of CM076661.1, read as the reverse complement.
GAAGTGAGTTTGTACAGTTGAGTGTGAATTTAAGATGATGTGAGGTGTGACACAGAACTATTGACTCAGTGTTTGCTTACTAGACTTTTTCAGGAGCTTTCCTCAGTATAAGCGTCTTGCTGTTTAACTTCACCTAACAAATGTTCATACTTCATTGGGAGTGTCTGCAGAGGAAGGCCATGAGGAATAGCTGAAAAAGCTAGTAAGTGAACCTTGAGTTGGGATTTCTTTAAACCAAAACACTTTTAATTCACAACCATGCGTGACCTTAAATCTGAGTGAACACATAAGTTATAGCTGTACAGTTGGACTTCAGTTGCTCACACTATGAGCTGCCTTTAGCTCAGATTTAGCATTTTTAAAAATCTCTCTGGCGTCCGTGCGTCTTCCCTTTCCTTTGGTCCGAGCTTGAGGTAAATAAGTGGTTCGAAGGAGCACAGAGCGGAGCTGACGCCCGTTGGCCTCGTGTCACAGTGTAAACAACGTTCCCCGCCTCACCTCCACTTTGTAACATAAAGTTTATTTTTATACGCTGCTCACCTAAGAACTGAAATCACTAGTTGTTGTGCGGTTTTGAGGCTTTGACGCAGGAGGAGATTATGAGGATTTATGTAAAAAAAATTAATTGTCTGTGTGGTCACGCTTGATGTCCAGTAATGTATGATGTTTTTTTTTTTTTTTTTTAACACCATTATCCTTTATGTCTTTTTAAGGAAGATAGATGTGAGGGCTGCACAGTTATTTGAAATAAGATGCATTAACTTGTAAGATGACTCTAATCAGACGTGTGATGTTAACACTTCATCACAGATAACACACTGCCGACCTGCACCATCCTCAAAATCAAAACACGGGAAATCGTCATGTGATCATGTGACTTACTGTGCAGCCCCTTTAGACTTTCTTCACTTCCAAGTTAATCATTTCTGTTGTAAGTTTGCACTACATGTGAAATCACCAAGTCATTACTCAGCCAGTGTTTGTACCTGCACTTTATGGCCATCCTGATTATTGTCCTTTTTATCCCTCTGCTTCATTTATTACGCTGAAACTGATATACTACACCTTCTGCTGTTTATTCTGCTGAGAATAAAATCAAGTGTTTATACGTTTATGGTGTTTTTTGCATCATTTGGAACAGGACACACACAACACTGACATGATATAAAAATCCAATTCAGCTGCTTTATTTATCAATCTTTTATATTATTAAAATATATAATAATTAAGTGTCCCAGGAGCCTGAATGAATCTGAAGGAAAATAGAAATCTGGAGCCACGAGGACTTGGTGTTGGCCGTTCAGCCAAACTGTGTAACCAGGCATGAAAGTCTGTAGAGATGGGTGAAGCTCACAGCAGCACATCAGTCAGGCCTTTATGGTGGAGTGACCACACCGAGGCTGCTTTGGGTTAAAGGCACAGTAAAGTTTGCCAAAAGGCATTTAAAGGACTGAGAGCACGAGGATCAAGGTGCTCTGGTCAGATGAAGCAGGAAGTGAACCCCCTGGTCAACACCTGGCTGGTACCAACCCCACGGTGAAGCATGGTGGGGTCAGGGAGCCTGGAGCCAGGGACAGGGATCCTGGGTCAGGGAGCCAGGGACAGGGAGCCTGGGTCAGGGACAGGGAGCCAGGGAAAGGGATCCTGGAGCCAGGGACAGGGAGCCTGGAGCCAGGGACAGGGAGCCTGGGTCAGGGAGCCTGGAGCCAGGGACAGGGAGCCAGGGACAGGGAGCCTGGAGCCAGGGACAGGGAGCCTGGGTCAGGGAGCCTGGAGCCAGGGACAGGGAGCCAGGGACAGGGATCCTGGAGCCAGGGACAGGGAGCCTGGGTCAGGGATCCTGTTCAGAGCTGGAGGAAATGTCCCACATTAAATCTACTTTAATCATCTGATCTGTTGGAGCTCTGAGGCCCCCAGCACTGGACCTGAACCTTGTCCGTTCAGCTTTACTGTATTTTCTTTTATTTTTTAATTAAATTAAATTAATTCCCCAATCCCACTTAACTTTTTTATTTCATATTATGTTTTAATTTTATTCATGTCTAAATTAATTTTATTTTTACTTTATTCCTCGTGTCTATTTTATTTTATTGCATTATATATTTAATTTAATTTAATTTTATTTTATTCTTCGTGTCCATTTAAAAGCGTTGACCTTAAGAGGCGCCTTTACATTGGCGGGGGAGTCTTTTGCCGCCGTTCACTCTTTCCGCGCCAACATATGACGTCGTGAGCTCATGTTATATTTTTCTAACACCCAGCATCGAACCTACGACACATTTCTTCCTCGTGTTTCCATAAAACCGCCCCCGCTGTCCGGAGTTTATTTAAACCAAACGTTAGCTGGCCCTGCTTCCCCCCCCCCCCTCCGGCCCGTAATGGTCTCGCCCGTGTCTCCCCAGCATCAAACGCACATGGGTGTGTTGTGCGGCGGGTTGCGGTGATATTACAGCATTTAGCGGCGCCGTGGACGCTGTCACGCCGCCGTTTCTCCTCCGCTGAGCCCGGACACGATGAGATAAGAGTCTCGGTGACGGAGAAACACTTTAAAAATCACAGTTATCAGAAAACGCTTGAAGCTGCGCGGCGGAGAGACTGACACGCGTCTCGGCTTGGCTGCAGGCGGCTTCCGTCCGTCCGACCGAAGGTGGGTCCACTATCAACGCATTGTGTCACTAAACGTGTGTTAACGTGTTTGTGCGTGTGAACCGAGTCGCTCCAGCGTGTAGTTGTGTGTAAAAAGCGGTCGTGAGACCCGGGTTTTCGCCGGTTAGCATCGCCCCGTTAGCGCCCGGTCAGCTGTCAACAGCGCCACGTGAGAGTCCAGCTGTTCAAACCGGCTAATGAAGGAACAGATACCGAGCCAGATGTGGCCGGAGGAGGGGGGCAGGTCGGCGGGGCCCGGGTGCCCGGTCCTCGGTCCGGACCTGCCGGGGGACTCGACGCGTGGACCGCGGGAGGAGGACGCCGAGTTAGCCGCCGGGTGCGGAGCAGTGCCACGTAGCTAACCGGTGAAGTTCTGCACAATCACTGCAGGAGGCTGATGATGATGATGATGATGATGGTGGTGATGATGATGGTGATCAGCGTCAATGGGGGGGGGGACCTCTCAGCAGCCAGAGCTAAAGGAAGCAACCTTTACCATGAATAGATAGACAGTCAGAGGCCACTTTATTAGGTACACCTGATGAACTGCTCCTTAACGCAAATATAGATCACATGGCAGCACCTCAGTGCATTTAGGCCTGTAGACATGGTGCTGAAGTTCAAACCGGGCATCGAACAGGGAGCAAAGGTGCTTTAAGTGACTTTGAGGAGCTGCTCTGAGTGTTTCAGTCGTCTTAAGTGTTTAAGTCGAAGCCAACTGGACTTTTAAGGTTATGGAAGACGTTCCACCTCTCGTCCGAAAGGCTGATGGGAGTATTTAACCTCAGCTGATCCACTGGGGTTTTCACACACAACCATCTCTAGTGTTTGCAGAGAATAAGAGATAAAATCAGGCGCAGGAGTCCTCTGGGCCAAGATGCCTTGTTGGGGCCAGAGGTCAGAGGGGAAGCTGATGGAAAGGCAACAGTAAAGATGCAGAAGAGCGTCTCTGAACACACAACAGGTCCAACCCTGGAGCAGATGGAGCAGCAGAAGACCACACCAGGTGCCACTTCCTGTCAGATAAGAACAGGAAACTGAGGCTCAACAAAAGTGGACGATATAAGTTTGGAAAAACGTCGCCTGGTCTGATGAGTCTCGATTTCTGCTGCGACATTAAACAACATTAAAGCCTGGATGAATCCTGCCTTGTATCAACAGTTCAGGCTGCTGGTGGTGTAACAGTGTGGGGGACATTTCTTGGCTCACTTTGGGCCCCTTAGTGCCAAGTGAGCATCGTTTAAAGGCCACAGCCGACCTGAGTATTGTTGCTGACCACGTCCATCCCTTTCTGACACAGTGATCCCGTCTTCTGACGGTTTCTTCAGCAGGATAACGCACCATCATGGATGTGCAGCCGACAAATCTGCACCAAAGTCTCAGAGGAATGTTTCCAGCACCTTGTTGAATCTTTGCCGCCAAGAGTTGAAGCAGTTCTGAAGGGAAAAGGGGGTCAAACCTGTTACAGCCAGGTGTACCTAATAAAGTGGCTGCTGAGTGTGTACAACCAGTGGTGACAGTCTATCATGGCCAGATTAACCTTCTAGGGGCCCAGGGGCCAAGAAGTTGTCATTGGGCCCCGGTGGACCTCTGGTGGTTTCATTATTTCCCTTAACAGCCAGAAACCAATCTGTAATCCAGAGCTGAAAACATTAATTGATCAGCCAAATTAATTGATCATTTTTCTGGTACCAGCCTCTCAGATGTGATTTATTCACTAATCTCTGTAACAGTAAAATCCTAAACTGTTGGTCAGACTAAATAATCAGACTGTTTTCATTTGAGCTCCTGGAAATAACAAGGTCAGTTTTTCTAACTAAACAATCAATTTATTAAAAAGCATCATAGTCAGATTTTCTGATCGGGACATTAATTGTTGGTCTCGGCTTTGCGGCGCTGCTGTGATGGATTAATTCAACCTTTTCTGAGATTAGCTGTGTTAATCCTAAAAAAACAAAAAAAACAAGTTAACAACAAATGAGCTCAGTGTCCAAACAAGATGGAGGATTAAAGAGACATCAGTTGTACAAATGTTTAACAAATTTACTTTTAACGAAAAAATGTTGACTCAAATGATGGAGACTAAAGCTGAGGCCTGTGGAGAAGAATAAAGTGGTATTAAATAGAAATTCTCAAACTGTAAATTCAGAAATGATGGAGTTGATGCACATTTTAAATTAAAATCTTTTTTTTTTTTCCAAACAAAATCTCATCTCGAATGTCATCAGCCTGATGAGTCATTTCAATGGATTCTGATCTATTCTGCTACCGACCTGTCAGTTCAGCCAAAGTTTATTTAGTGCATTAACATTCACAGATGTCATTCAATGATCTTAACAGAAAAGCATTATGAAACAGATCATATAGAATTAAAGAGCAGGTTTTAAAGGTTAAATGAACACGGAGCAGTTTTTAGCTGCTTCTTGAAGCCAGTGACGGTTCAGGCTGATTTATAGTTGATCCACTTGGAGCTGGTTCCAGTTGTGAGCAGCTCAGTGTCTCAAAGACATTTCACTGTTTAGATTTTACTCTGGGTCCAATAACTGACCAGCTCCTGCAGGACTTAGTCTTATTAGAAGCATGTTTAATAATATCAAACATTTCACTAATATATTTAGAGCATTTAGCCAAACGGCCTGATCAAGAGGAAACATCATCACTCAGCTGATTTGACATCTGGGTTTTTGACCTATTGATGTTGCTCAGTTTGATGGAGGTTCAAATATTCAAGCTGGAAACTGTCACCATCACTGTTAAAAACCCTACAATCGAATATTCAGTTCACACCAAGAGGCAGGAACCAGGGGTGACTCTACTTTTTTTGTTGCTAAATGTCTGAAAGTGATTATCAAAGCGGCTGCAGATGAACTTCCTGCCAATCAGCTGATTGATTAATCTACTGATCATTGCAGCTCTAGTTTTCTTCTTTTTTTGCTCAATGACGAGCCCAAAGGTCTCTGGTTGTATCAGCTGACACGACCCTGAGAGAAAACACGGAGGTATGAAGTGTGTAAGGTTGTGTTGTTCATGGGAAGGTGCAAAAAAAAAAAAAAAGTGTCACAATTAAAACGTACAGATTCTCTGTCTGAAAAGCTGAAGCTTTGATTTCAAACTCGTCCTTCATCTCTTCAGGCTTTGAGGCTTCCCGGGTGACGCCATGAGCTCCAGGGTGTGTAAGAACTGCGGCTGCAGCGACATCGATGTGGACCATGCTCGTGGCAACGCCGTCTGCATGGGCTGCGGCTCCGTGCTGGAGGACAACATCATCGTGTCCGAGGTGGAGTTCGTGGAGTCGGGAGGCGGAGGGTCGCAGGCCGTCGGGCAGTTTGTCTCTTCACAAGGTGAGGATGACGAACTGCTTCACATGACTTGTTGATGAAGATGTCACACCCTGGTTTTTTCTTTTAGCATCAGTTTAGACGTTTGTCTTTGTCTCTGAATCAGTTGTGCGTTGACTCTGCTTCACTGTAGCTGCCAGGGTGAAGTTTAAATGACTCTTCAGACATTAATATGCAGTTACACTGAAGTTTGAGGTTTAGTTGAAACTGCAAAAGAAAAAAGTTGTTGTTAAACTACAGTTGTTTTCTGAATTCTTTGTTTGCATAAAGCTAAGTTACAGTACTGTGCAAAAGTCTCAGGCCTCCCTCTGAAATGTGTAGCAGCATTAAAAAACAAAAGTCAGAAAAAACTGCTTAATGTGACCTCCCCTTACACTTGAGCCACAGCGGGAACCTGACATCATCAAGGCCACTCAGAGAGAAACCAGCAACAAACTGGAGGCTCGAGATCTGATATTCAAGCTGTTATAAAGAAATTTGAAGAATCATTAGAGGTCGAGAACAAAAAAAGGACTGGCAGGACAAGAAAACTTTCAAAATGTGATGAGAAGTTTCTCAGAGTTTCTTCTGTGAGAGAAGTCGTCGTCCAGCATCTGGCGGCTTCATCAGGATGAAGTCAAGTCGACCTCCTACAGTCTGAAGAAGCTGGATCAGGAATGAGCTTTGTGGAAGGGCAGCAGCCAAGAAACCACTTTTTCAGAAGGGGAACAGGCTGAAAAGGCTGAGATAGATAGATTTATCTCCAGTGAAGAGGAAACACATTTAATCTGAACTTTAAATATTTCCTCTTGTCTTGGTGTAAAGTTAGAAGAACTCGGAGAAGAACAGGTTCAACATCAGTAGTTGATGTGGGTTAATTTAGTTTATTGTGGCCAGAAGAAACAAAGTTAGAAAAAACAAGTTAGAGTCTGTTATTTAAGTTATTTGTGGCTTTATTACGAGTATCTGATTTGAGACAGTTGTTGAGTTATGTGATTATGTGATAAACAGCAAAAATAAAGCCAGGTGTGTGTTTGTCGGGACACTGTGGCTCTTATGTAACGGTTTTCTGTGAGTTCCTGTGTGTGTGTGTATGTGTTGGTCGACAGCTGCTTATCTCTGCATGTGTGTAACGTTTACCTTCAGTTTATCTCCGACCTTCAGTCTGTAGGACTTTTTACTGCTCCATCTGCAGACGCCTTGTTAGTTTATTATCTGTTCGTCCACTAGATGGAGCTGTGGGTTTAAACTGCACTGCTCCTTCATTTACACGGTTTTTCTGTAAATATGAGATAAAACCAAACAAAAAGTAAATATTGATGTTGCTCCACTAACGCGTAAAGATTTAAAGGTTACATTTATTTTCATTCTTTTATATATTATTTTTCTTGGGTCTTGTTTCCTGACAGGTTTGTAATAGTCAGTGTATATATTATATACTATGACACATTTTACCTTTATCAACAATCACAGCACCTTTAATTTTCATAAAGCACTTGGCCACATTGGGATTTTGATTATATTTTTGATTAATTGTGCAGCTCTTTTCATAATTTTATTCATATTTTATCAGAAGAATTTACTTTAGTTTAGAGCTGCAACAATCAAATCATTGAAGAGACTTTAAAGAAAATTAACTTGAAACTATTGATAATCAATAAAGTTTCATTTTTTTAATGAGAAAATAATTAGCTGATTCTTACTGAAGTGGAACTTTTTAAACCTTTTTAATCATGTGATCAATTTAACATCTTTGAATTGTTTTGTTGAAGTAATTTAAAGGGAAATTGGCTATTTAAGACTGAACCGTTTATCTATAATGAAAATAATCATCTTTTAATTGTCAAATTAATCTACAGTGAAAATAAGTTTGAAAGTTAGATTAACAAGTTTTAGAAGTAATAAGAGCCAGTAAAGTTGTTCTGATGTGTAGAAGAAAACATTCAACGATTTTTAACAACAGTTTGAATTGTTTCAGATTTACTTTGTGTCTAATTCTCCTTTTATTGAACACGAACGTCTGCTCTGTTTCTTCAGATGGAGCCAAACATCCTTCGTTCGGAGACTCGCACCTCACAGGAATGGGGCGGGAATCCCGAGCTCAGACCCTGCAGAGAGGTGAGTGACCAGCAGAGGGCGCCACAGACCGCCATCAGAGTCAGGGACAACCACAGACTGCCATCAGAGTCAGGGACAACCACAGACCGCCATCAGAGTCAGGGACAACCACAGACCGCCATCAGAGTCAGGGACAACCACACGGTTCCACTAGCGTTGGTGGGAACCAAACGGCATCATGGGTCAATGGGAGTTTCTGCTGTTTGTTCCTCTTCCATCTGTTGGAGCCTCTGAAGCTTCATGTTGCCGCGAGCGATGGAAGTTTTTCAGTTTTATTTTATTTTGTTTTGTGACTCTTGTTCTGATAAGTCGGGAGTTTTCGTTTTGAGGATCAGGTTCATCCGTCACACACGTGTAGAAACACTTATTAAACACGTAGAAGAAGAAAAAAAAGTAGTTTGAAGTCAAGATTTATCACGGAGGAGGAGGAGGAGGAGGAGATGAAGACGTCGTCTGAAGGCTTTTTATCTGCCTCAGTGATGTGGATTTTACAGAAGAGGCTCAGCTTTATTAAAACATCACACCCAGCACTTCACCTTCACCTTCAGCTCTTGTGCGTCGACACTGTTGGTTTAATGTTGTCGACGTTTCTCCTGTGGAAGCTGCTGTTTTCAAACCTCGTCTGAGGCGACTGAAGGTTTCAACATTTACCTCCAGTTCTTTTCATCCTGTTGGTTCAAACAGCATCTTAAAGTCACAGCTGCATGTTTTTTTTTTTTTCTTCACTGCTCTGGAGGCGGTGACCGCGTCTGATAACTAACATTGTACGACTTCACACAATAGTTAAAAAGTGATAATCGAAGGTGACGTTTGAGATCAGTGGTTAATTTAAAAGATTTTTTTCTCTGTATTTGCATCTTGACTAAAACGCCTTTGTTAGATTATCTGAGGTCTGTGAATGAGAATATTATAATAACCATGTGTCAAAATAGTCAAAATATAAATTAAACTCAGATTCAAAATTGACCTTTGAACCAGCAGCTGAGGAATCCTGGAGCCTCGGACCCCAAATAAATTGGACTGGATAAAAAAAATTGATTAAAGTTCTGATTAATGGTGTTTTTTTTTTTTCCCTCCCTAATTATTCAATATTGATTCTTCTAATCCTGGTCTCTTCCTTTGCAGTTGTGCCTTTTTTGTAGTGAAAATCAGCACTGACCAACCAATCAACTACCGCGTCACAAAACTAATCAACTAATCAATCAATTAACCAACAGATCTAAAGATACTAATTTCTCTGTCGTATCAGAGAAAGACATTTAAGAAACGGGAAGCGGTAAATCTTTTTCACCCTTATGATATATCTGTCAGACTCTAAAGTGAATTGTTCCCCAGTCTGCTGAGGGCCCCTGGGGGAACCCCAGAGGTTCCTCCAGGGGCCCCCGTGGTGTCCCCCAATGCTCACAATTTCATCTCAACAATTCGGCTCTGAACACGCGTCGAATACGCGTAGAAGACGACAAACCGGCGGGTTGAGGGTCGACAGGCTGTCAGCCAGAGGCCCGATACGGTGGCGAGCAGCTGGTTACCGCGGCGACGGGCAGCCGTCTGCTCAGCTGACGATGTTTCAGCAGCGGAGCCGTAGAGTCACAGAGCTGTCAGACTGAGGCAGACGCTGAGTAATGAAGAGTGTGTGTGTGTGTGTGTGTGTGTGTGTGTGTGTGTGTGTGTGTGTGTAGGGGATTAGTTTAGTCACAGTGTGTGTGAGAGAAGATATGAGGATTGGGGAAATACTTCTGTTATGTGCTGTGTGTGTGGAGGCTTTGCTGTTTAATTGTGTGTGTGTGTGTGTGTGTGTGTTTGGGGTTATATCACTGTCACACACTGCTAAAAGCAACAGCTTGAGCTTTTCGGGGGAAATGTGCTTATTAGCCGTGTTGCTGAGGATGAGATGAGAAGATCAGCACCACTCTCATGTCTGTGTGGTGGAATGAAGCTGGAGCCAGGAGATAGTTAGCTTAGCTTAGCTCAGCTCAGCTTAGCTTAGCATAGAGACTGTAAAGTGAGGGAGGTGGCCAGACTGTTGGCTCTGTTTGAAGGTGATCCTAATAATTGTAGCATGTTGTATCTTTATTAATGTCTTTAATCCATGTAGGTGAGTTAGTGTCAGGCTGCGGCACCAGGTCTCATTCACGGCCTCTAAGTGTCTCCTCTCCATCCTCCATCGCTGTTTCACACTGACATGTGGAGCTTGTTCCTCTAATAAGGCATTTTTAAGAACCTGCTCCACACAGTTCAGATGTAATTGTGTGTAATGTCTGAGCCTAATTAGCTGTGCGTCTAAAAATGAGTCGAATTCCTGTCGACTTTGCGGCCGGGGCCAAACCGACGCCTCCACACATAAACTCCCAGATTGTCATATTAATTTAGGTTAAAAGAACGTGTTAATTAGTGAGCTGCACGTTTTTTGGACATTTTCACCTTCAAATTCAGGAGAAGAATTTAGGATGCGAAGATATTTCCTGACCCTTGGCTGGTTGGTGGAGATGAGGTGGTGATTCTAGTTTGACTGTGGACAGACTCCACCTGTTTTTAGCCTTAATGTGCACAGATGGACCTCAGGTGGTTGTGAAGCTCCTGGGTAAATTTGTCTCATCGCTCCCGTTCTCGTTTCTGTCTTTGTGTGTGGCCTTGTTTTCCTCGTTGGTGCCTGTTCTTATGATTCTTATGATGAATGTAGATTTTCTTTGTGTAAATTTGTTGAAGTCTGTTCACTATTAAGTTAATGCAGCTCTATGTAATAATTACCCTTTAGCCCCCCACCCCTACATGTCTGCACGGCCTTGGTCTTTAAGCTAAGCTAAGCTAACTGGCTGCAGCTTCATAAATACTGTGCTGTGGTATTGATTTTACAGATTTCCCAAAATGTCAAACTGTTCCTTTGAGTCTGTGCTGATATGTGTGTGTGTGTGTGTGTGTGTGTGTGTGTGTGTGTGTGTGTGGTCTGTAGGGAAACTTATGGCCGTCTGTGATTCTGCAGGCGTCTCAGTGAGGAACAGCTCATCGCCTTCCTCTTCTTCTTCCTTTCTTTCCAGTACAACTTTCCCCGGCGGGCGTCTGCACCTCCTCCGTCTCACCACCGACTGATTCATGTCTGGGAGCACAAACCCTGCCTCCCCCTGTGTTTGTGTGTATGAGCCGGGCCATAATGTATCGCCAGTCCCTGGTGTATCGGTCCACAGCACGCTGCAGTGTGGGTGTGATGACTAGAATTTAAATGTAGCTTTAAAAGCTGCTCCAGGGAAGATTTATGTGTGAAAACACTTCGTCTGAACAATCTGAATCGCAAAGTGGAGCTGCAGTGAAAAAAAACTGGACTTCGTCAGATGGAGATGTTAAGAGGGAAGGTGTATCAATACTGTGATTCTAGTTTATTTAGTTAATATTTAATTTTTTTTAATTATTATAGAGCCAATATAAATATAGCAGATTTCATGTAAACACACAGAGAAACCAAATACTCTGAGGTTGGATGGTGGGTCCAGGTGGGTGGGGCTTGGGGACATGGCTGAGGGAGGTGACTTCTTCATTGTGACATCATAAAGTTCCAGAAGTCCTGAGGCTGGTTTTAAGGCTCAGTTTCTGAAAACAGGCTGTGAGCATTTCTCTCTGACTGAGACCTTTGATACTTTCACTGTATTAATATAGAACCTAGACCTGCTTTATAATCAAAGACCACATGAAGGTCTACCTTTAGACTGTATGGACCTTTAACATCTACCTTTAGACCGTATGGACCTTTAACATCTACCTTTAGACTGTATGGACCTTTTTTAAATGTCTTCACATAATTGAGCTGCTTCTTATTCTACCAACCTCTCGATCAGCTGTTGTTGCTGTCACTTGCTGAACCTTCCCCTCTCGTACAAAGCCAGGCTTCAGTCACGATGAAGAGCAGGCGTCACTGTCTCAGCTTTCTGAATCTGAAAGTGTGAAAGCTTCTGCTTCAGGGTGTCCCAATTTTCTGTTCATGTAAATATTATGAGTTGTTATTTATTTAGAGGCACCTATGAAGGAATCAGTGACTGTTTTGAGCCGTGGAGTCATGTAAAGGGCAGAAAACTTTCTTTTATGTGTTCGTTTTGGGTTTTTTTGTTAAACCATAGAAGAAGAGTCCTAATTACAGCTGCGGCTGAGTCTCTGCTCCACTTATCACCTGTGACAGAAACTTGGTAGCAATTAAATTAGTCTTGTTCACCGCAGTTAACGCACCAACCAAAACGACAGATACCAAACTTTCTTCGTGTGTGTGTGTGTGTGTGTGTGTGTGTGTGTGTGTGTGTGTGTGTGTGTGTGTGTGTGTGTGTGTGTGTGTCTGAACGTGAGTCGCTCACATTCCCAGACATCACACTCAGTTCAGTAGGTCACACACATCTGGTTTTGTGGGTGTGTGGGTCTTCAACATGTTCAGTGTCATCTGCACACACACGCACACTGTGAAGCTCTGTGTCACTGATTAGAAACTCTTTTGTCATCAGTCTCCACCTGCTGTTACGCCTGAACCGGTTTGTTTGTGTGCGTGTAGGTGTGAAGATGGAGGACACATGCTTTTGTGTGGTTGCGTGTCAGGACGTAGTTATGTGTTTGTACATTTGCACACGTGCATAACGGAACCAGGCGTGTATGTCCTGACACGCTTGAACTTTGTTTGCATATAGTAATGCTTGTGTAATTAGATAACTCTGTGTGTGTGTGTGTGTGTGTGTGTGTGTGTGTGTGTGTATGGGTGTGTGTTTTCATTTGTGTACCAATAACAAACACAGGTTCATGTCAGGTTCAGGCCACACCACAGTTATGTCACTGTCCTGACTGTTTTTCATTAACAACACAACACGCACGTGATCACGCAGGAGGAGCTGCACAGATTTTCATCTGAACAACAACATGAGCAGCAGAGAAGAAGTAGATTGAAAGAATCTGAGTACATGTGACTGATGTTATAATGTGAATGGTGAGAGGTTTTCAGACGTGGTCCGGACCAGATGTGTGTTAGCGACATGTCCCCATTCAGACCTGGTATTAACATCTGGAGCAGCTCTGGGCCACATGTGACCAGGCTGTTGTTGCAGAGTGAACAGTAATAGGTTCTGGGCCAACTCTGCCTCAGTCTGAACACAGTTTCATATGATGAACAGAATATATTACACTATCTCAAATGGATAAAACTTTATTGGACTGTAGCTGTGAACAGAGCAGCGATTCACCTCTGTCTCTCATATATTCGCTGTCACTATAAGAATCAAAACAATAACAGAAAATTCATTGTGAATCTCATGGATTTGAATTTGCACCGAGGAAACACTGAAAGTTGGAAAGCAAAGATAAAATGATTGTGAAATTATAATCAGCCTTATACAGAGACATTCAACACAGCACAGACAATAGAATTAAATAACATTTTAATAAATAAATTCATGGCTGTTATGCAGAGTTACGACATCTTCATTCATCTATGGTTTGGTTCTGAACTTTGGGAACAAACTTCTGTCCAGATGGAAGAAGCTGAAATTCACTGTTCAGTCAGTTAATATCAGCTGTAACTGTCTGTTTTACAGGGACGCTGGGTTTGGTTATGACTCACTAATCGGCTACTGAACCATTTAACAATTTGACTCAGAGAATTCCTGCTTTTTAAAGTCAGGTTTCCAAACCACGACGCCAGGGAAAAGGGTAGAATTGATTCAACAAAAGCGCAGTAGAAGAGGATCGTCGTGATCTGGTCAGTGTGGGAATAGTTGACAGTTTCCTCAGACACAGCAAACACCGATGTCCCCTCTCACACTCTTCGTTCTCTTCGCCTAGAAAATCGTTTTGTTTGAACTTGTCTTGGACACACAGGCTTTGACAAATTAAAGGAAAAGCCTCAAAGATTAGTAGAGAACAGGATGACAGTGCCTCCATCCACAAAGGACAAGGGCCCATTGAGTATGAAGAGGATGTGAATCACACTAAGGCCGTTTTTTTTAACGAAAGTTGTGGTTCTTTTATGTGACATGTCTTTGTGTGTTTTCAGCCAAGCAGCACATCAACACTCTGGGTCACCAGCTGCAGATGAACCAGCACTGTTTGGACACAGCCTTCAACTTCTACAGGATGGCGCTTGCCAAACACCTGACGCGCGGCCGCAAGACCTCCCACGTCATCGCCGCCTGCCTCTACCTGGTGTGCCGCACCGAGGGAACGCCACGTATCCTCACTGGTCGTTTTCTTTATACTGTAAACTGTGCAGCTGCCACATAAATCTTTCGCACCAAATTTACACATTTTGAATCGAACGTTTTACTTTTCCTCTTCGGCATCGAAAACCAGTCAGAGCAGAAACAAAGGCTTAGCTGTTAAGAAAAAAAAACAAGGTCTTGATAAGTTAAGCCTGTTTTCTGCAGCAACAAAGGGTCAACCCACTGTGTCACCCATTGGTTTGTGAGCTGCCGTTCTGAAAGACTTCCGTTTGTAATTTGTCTGTCAGCCATCTTGTTTTTCGTTGTTTTTTGATTGTTTGTTTTTTTTTTTAAACCAGTAGAAACCATATTTGGAGGAGAAGGTGGAGCTGAGGAGGAGTGAGAGGTGGAGCTGCCCTGCTCTTTACTCTATCCTGATTGGGTGGTACAGTCTGTCAATCACACAGTAGCCACACCCCCTAACTCATCCCCTGCTTTCTGGTCTATTTTCCTCTAAATGGACCATCATTTAAAAAATGAACATCATGTTGTATTGAAGACTTGAAACTAGAGACTGAGACCATAAACTCATTAGGAAAACGTTAAATTGGCTTTAAAAAAAGTAGCCCTTCCTGTTTGTATTGGCCAAAGGATGCTGGGAACCGTAGTCGTGGCATTTCTGATCTTGTACATCTGAAAAAGTGATTATTATGTTTTAGAAAATGTAGAAAACTGTCATTACATCGTTAATACATTGGACTGAGACATGGCTGCTATGACTGTTTGTATAAACCTGTGGACACGGGGGCCAGTGGCGGTTCCTACACCCCCTGTAGAGTCGCTGCAGACGAGGCAAAGAAAAACCAACTTTCAAATCGGTTGAAACTATATAAACGGTGCCTCAGACGGGACTGGCTCAGATGGACAGCGTATGAGATGTCAGAGGAAGGCGAGTAGTGACTGTTACTGCTTCACCTGGGGCCACTGTGGCTCAGGAGGTAGAGCAGGTCGTGGTTCGATTCCCGGCTCCTCCAGTCTGCTGATTTTCTTTTTTAATTTTAACTTTAAAAATGACAGAATCAGTCATTGATTATCAGAATTGTTGCTGATTGAGTTCAGTTCACTCAGTTGATCGACTTATTATTTGATAGTTTTACATGTGTTTGACCTAAGTGAGTAAGGAAACAGTAAAAAGAGCCTTGGACACTGGATTCAGAGAGAAGGAGCAGGTCCTCGCCCTGTGTGTGGACCGTGTGTGTCTCAGTCCAATTTAAATGTTGTAACAAAGTGAAGAGGAAACCTGATCAAAGACCTGCTTCCATAATTGAACAGAGCAGCGTCTCCTGCATGAAGGAGGAAGCCGTCTCTCTGTGTAATTAACCGAGCAGAAGTTCAGTGCTGGTGGAGGCAAAGTTAAATTTGTTAAACCTGCGTCTAGAACTGATGGAGGATGGCACATCAAAGTCTGGCATGAACAGGGCCGTCTGTCACCGACTTAATGTTTCATCATCTGCAAATGGCAGCTTATTGAAGTCGTGAGTGACGTGTCGGCTCCGGGATAATGGGACTTTTAGGTTCATCCTTCTTTCAGCAGCAGGGCGGCTCGGTGTTTGGTTTACTCCTGACTCACTTCGCCTCAGAGGATGCTCTCTGTTATGTAATGGCTGCACAGGACGGCCGCGGTGGGTTTGGCTAATGAAAGAAAGGCGAGGACGGTGTATTGCATTGTTTACTGGGTCTTTGTGTGTTTGTGTTTGTCAGTACAGGCCTGTCTGTTTGTTCATGTTCAGAGGAGTGAGGCCGTGGTAAAAATAGCTCCGCTCACTTCTTCTCCACAGCTGGGTGAGTCTGTAATGTTGTCGCAGGCGGAGAATCAGGACAAAGATGGAGGGAGAAGGAGCAGCAGAGGGAAACATTTGTCTCATCTGGACTTTAATTTAATGAGCCAACCACACAGACCAGGACCAGACGATCTGGATCGTCTGGAGACAGATTGTTCTCTTGCCTCCCTCTTTTCCATCAATTCTAACTATTCTCTTTTCCTCTTCTTCCCTCTGTGTGTCCTTCCTCTTAAATCATCCCAGAAATTTATGTTTGCATCCACGCACCAATTAATTTAAACCATCAACTCAGAGCAAAATGCTGTGACCTCATGGAGATGTATCTCTCACAGTCGTCTCATAAACTGGTTCCTCTTTTCTTCTTCTAGTCAAATGATAATGAAACCATTTGAATTCACTTCTTAACTGGTTTGTGGGACAGTTTGGACCCAAACCCACAAGGTCTCAGATGCACTGAGCATCTGTTTGAAGCATCGAGGCCTCAGCTCCTGCAGCCATCTGCTGTTTCTGAGCTTCTGCTGCTCACCTGCTTTGTGCCACAGAGCAGTCCGGTAGATTTGCTGCCGTGTTCGTTGATCACTTCATTTTCAAACCGGTGGGAGGCGTTAACCTGCTGCTGTTACAGCCTCCACTCCTCTGGATTCAGGAAACCTGGCTGCAGGGATCAGGTCCGGCACCGATCAGGTCCTGTGCTCCGGTTCATCCGAAGGTGGGAGAGCTGTTGGAAACTGTCTCCATGCACCTGGCTTCATTATTATGTTATGAAACCTTGAAGACGAACACAAACGTGCACATGTGACCACTTCATCAGTGTCAGTTCAGTATCCTTCTCTTGTCCTTCATGTGGCTCCAAATAAGATTTTTTTTTTTTTTGTCGCTGGGCCCAGATGTGCTGCAGGACCTGCTGTCGTTTGTTTTCCTGATTAAGGCGGACGTCTATAATCTCCAGACGGCGTGTGCCGGGATTATCTTTTCCATTTCATCTGCGCTGCTGCTAATTCCATTGTGAGGCCTTTTCAGAGGAGCCCCCGCTAATCCACCCTGGCAGGCTGGAGACAGGTGCACCTGTCGCCACGGAGACCCTGTCTCCACGGAGACCAGTGTGTCCCGGGGGGGTTGGGATGTCCAGAGGATGAGGATGCAGACGTGTGTGTGGTGTGGGGGGGGTCAAAGGTGAAGCTGCCAGAGCTCAACACGTTTGACTTTATTGCCTTTAATGTGGGGGCGAATTAACTGCCTCCAGACTCCTGCAACCAGGGGCAGATTATAAAACAATGGGCTCCTGGCTCCAGCTGCCCCCCCCCCCCCCAAGGTGGTCTTTCCCAGGTTAACCTGCTGTTTGTTTGTGCTGGAGATGAGGCCGTGTAAATGTTTCTGCCACATGACGAACCTCTGCGAAGACAACACTACAACACTACACACAATATCACCGGATTATTGTCAAATAATTTAATCTGCACTCAAACGCTGTTAAGCTCTTGCTGTCATTGTTTACACTGTGTTTACATTGTGTGTGTCTGATTAAGCTTCATTCTGCTGCTGTTTTCGCTCCTCGTTTGAAACCAAACGTGCACAGGTTTTATTTTAAAGCGGAGCTGATGTTAACGTAGCCTCCCTGTAGCTGTAGTATGTTGGGAACAGCTCAGGGAAGATTATTGACAGATATTTTATTAAAGGATAAAAGATGATCAGGAAATGAGCAGCTTTGTCTGGGGCCTGTGACTTTGCTACACGAACTAAAATCAGTCGCTTAGCAGCAATAAACGTTGGTATAAATGTACAAACGTGTGCAATTTTGAGTTGATTTGCATGGTTTGGTCTGAAAATGGAAAATGAGTTTGACCCAATGTTGGCTGGACTTCTCACAGCATGTTGTTGTCCTATTGACTAATGAAGGTATGAAATGGCTGAAAAGACTTTTTTTTTTTTTCAAGTTAATTTGCTTAAGTTGTTTTAATTTGTTGCAGTTGTATTTTTTTCTCAGTCAGAGCTCAAAACGTTACAACCTTCAATTTAGTTTCATTCATCATTTTCATTTTTACCATGGACTGTATGTAAAAGTGGACGTAGACTCTGTTTCTGTGAAGTGAAGCCAAAGCTGAAGAGCCTTAAACCTTCATTCTCTCTAATGACCATCAGGGGGCGACTCCACTGGTTGTTAAAGAAGTCAGATTGTATTGAAGTCTATGGGAAAATGTCCCTACTTCTCCCTTGATTTATTTATTAGCTCAGTAAACGTTTTCCTAATGAGTTTATGGTCTCAGTCTCTAGGTTCAAGTCTTCAATACAACATGATGTTCATTTTTTAAATGATGGTCCATTTAGAGGAAAATAGACCAGAAAGCAGGGGATGAGTTAGGGGGCGTGGCTATTGTGTGATTGACAGACTGTACCACCCAATCAGGACAGCGTACAGAGCAGGTCAGCTCCACCTCTCACTCCTCCTCAGCTCCACCTTCTCCTCCAAATTTGGTTTCTACTGGTTTCATAAAACCAAGATGGCCAACAGACAAATTACAAACAGGAGGCTTCAGAACGGCAGCTCACAGACGATGGTGACGTCACGGAGGGTTGACACTTGGCTTTGACCATAAATGGCCGAAAATGTTTGAGCACTAAGGCAGAAAAGCTTCTCTGTCCTTCTCTGGCAAATCAAAAAGTTTTGTTTAAAAAAAAAAAAAAAAAAAAGTATTGAAATCTGAAAAAGATCCAGCAGTCAGTAAAGCAGTCTCACTCCTCCTCAGCTCCATCGGCCTCTCCTGGTTTAAAAAAGCCAACATTACCAAATTACAAACTGGAGGCTTCAAAACAGCATGACAGGAAGCTCTCGACCTCCATGTGACGCATGATCTTTACTTCTGACTCTTTTTGGTTCAGTTGCCTTAACCTGTTTGTCTCAGACATGTTGCTGGATCTCAGTGATCTCCTGCAGGTGAGTGTCAAGACCACGGTCACATCAAATCTGAGCCTGTAACTGCTAATTATCGATTCATCTGCCAGTAATTGAATCGTCTATAAAACATCTAAATATCTAGGGTAGAATAATAAAAGACAAACAGAAGCAGCAAAACGCACGTATGAAGCTAAAATTATGAAATGTTGCTATTAAAAAATTGACTAATGAATCAATTGTCAGAATAGTTGCAGATAAAAGTTCTGTTGATTCATTCATGCACTAATTATTGGAAATCTAAATTAAATGATCTGCAGAGTTTAAATGAAACGTTTCATATTTCTAACTTTGTGTTGATGCTGCAGCAGCCACTTAAATACACACTCCTACCTTTGGCCACCACTCCCATCATGCCTCTCTGCCTAACCACTTGCTCCAGCAGTCGTCTTGCATTCAGACTTTCACCCGTGTGATTAAACCTGAGTCGTGTGTGAGTGTATATTTAGAAACCCCTCCATTTGTCTGCATATTTAATGGCAGCCGATCCACAGTGAGTCAGGGGTGTGGTGGTGCTGCTGGTGGTGGTGGGACATTTCTCAGAGTCACAGCTGGTCAGGGGCTTTTATTTTTATGCTCCCAGCTGTCCTGGAGAGGAGCCGAGCCGCCCCTCCTCCTCCTCCTCCCTCCCCCCTCATCATCCACTCCCCCAGCAGGCGGAGGCTGGGTGTGGATCTGAAGTGGATTTTGGGCGGGTGGGGCCGCGGCTGGTTGCTAATGCCCAACATTTTGGCTGTGGGCCGGTGATCACTTCTTTATGGATCCACACCCAGGCCACTTGGTCTTTGTTGCATTGTTTGGATGAATGAGGAGCTTTGAGTCTCATTCTGTCGTCGCTCAGCTGCTGAAGTAGAGGAAGAGGATTATTGATCAGGGTCGGATCAATACTGACTTTTAGCATCGGCTGCTTTCTGTATTGTGATGGAAGTTAAGCACCTTATTCATTTAGTCAGAGTATTTAACAACAGGTGCATCAGAGGGTGAACACGAGGAGGATCCGTGGGGGGGTCTCCTCAGGACAGGAGGAAGCTGAGGAAGTGGATCAAATATTTTATTCAAAGCTCCTGAGAATCCTCTTCTCTTCGAGACATCACAAAAAACTTAATTAAACTATTTGCTTTCAGCAGCCGGCGTCAGACGATATGAAAAATTCACATCAGGATTATCCTGAGCCAAAATAATCATATTATTTCAATAATCATGAAAATCTGCTTTAAACTCTTAAATGGTTTAAATAAGAACCAGAATCAGACTCTGGTTCATTGCAAAGTAGATTTTTCAACAGACATGGAATTTGTTTTGGTGCAAAAACTGTAAAGATATAGTAAAATTTAACAATAAAATGAAGTAAAATAGATACAATAAGTAAAAATATAGATAAACGCACAAAGCTTACTGAAATGACTTTACGTTTTGGAAAGAAACAAATATTTCTATTGCATCAGAGATGGGACACTTTTGAAAAACAATCTTAAATATAAATATATATATATAAATATTTATATATAAATCAACAAATATCAAAACCATTCTTTGAGTTTTAGATTAAAAATTTAGTCATCCATAACTTTTTTAGTTGCATCTGTTTTCAAGTTATTTTTTTGGCTGTTTTATGCCTTTTATTGTGATAGGACAGGATGAAGAGCACTGACTAGTTGAACTAGGGGATTTTTAAGTGATTCAGATTCAATAAGTAGATTTAATGCAGAGTTCAGGTTCTAATAAATGATATTAAACCATGAGGAGGAGGAGAAACACTGAGTCCTTGTAACATGAGGGTATGTTGATGTGCTGTATATAGAGTTAGTCCATCACCAGATTGGTGGTCATCATTTCTCTCCCTCATCCAGATGCAGGACGACAGAGGAAGAGTGTTTTCGTTCTGAATTATAGCTTAATTTTAGCAGCCGGAGTTTTGACTCTTCCAGGTCTCCATCGGCACCGGCATGAAGCCGTGAAGCTCAGGACTTGGACCTGTTGACAGCAGCTGTTTGGTTCTGTAGCTGTAGGAGAGTCACACAGGCCCCAACAGGAATCCTCTAATTGAAAGCTTTTCCCCCTCGAAGCCTCGGTCGCTGCCTCCACCTGTTGAGACTTGGGCTGTGAAGTGTCAAGTGTCCACCCGGTGTTTTTGTTGGCGGAGCGTTTTGAGTTGATCCCCTGACCCGGAAAGTTTCACTTAGCAAAGGAGAGGGGGTCGTTTTCTCCTTGTTTCATCTACGAGCAGCTGCCAACTCAAAAGTTGTATAGTTTAACATTAAATAAATGATAATGGGATATGGGCGATATCTCTTTTAGGAAACATATTTGTGTAGGAAAAAAGTTTCATATTTCACCAACTCACAACTTTTAAAGCCTCAGTTAAATAAAAAATTGTGTTTGGACACAAACACAATTTTTGTGTTCCCTCTCTTTTACCTCAGCGTTTAGCCTCCACCCATGTTCCCTCTCTTTTCAGCTCAATTTGGTCTTCACCCATACTCCCTCTTTTAGCTCTGTGTTTGATCTCCCACCCATGTTTCCTCACTTTTAGCTCAGTGTTTGGTCTCCACCAGCTCGTGGGCTAAGTATCTGGCTGTTTGACAGCTAAAGGCTCCACTATTTTCCCTGTGTTTTTAGCTCAGTGTTTGGTCTCCACCCATGTTCCCTGTGTTTTAGCTCAGTGTTTGGTCTCCACCAGCTCGTGGGGGAAGTATCTGGCTGTTTGACAG
>CM076661.1:2035428-2067962 GCA_038496675.1 Rachycentron canadum | reverse complement strand
ACCCCCACCCCACCCCCAGCCCCCGGAGGTCAGTCTGAAGGAATGACAGAGATCTGACCTGAGTTCACGACCCGATCCTCCGGCTTTCACTGCTTCTGCTTCAGATTTCAGCCTCGGAAACTTCTTCCTGCGCCGCATCGGCATGAATATGAGGAGATGACGACGATAGACCGGCGGCCGGTGGCTTTGTTATTCAGCGGCATTCGTCACTAGGGTGGTGGTGGGGGGGGCGGGGGGGCAGAATTTACTGCCGAGCCTTCTGGAGGTGTTGTGGGTAAAATACAATGAAACATCTGTGATGGGAGGTTCCAGTGTGATAACCCCAACGACACACTGGCTCTCATCCTCCACCACCAGCACCATCTACCCACCCACCCCTGCTCTGCCCCGGCAGGTTTCTGCTCAGCCTAGTTTAACTGCCCAGGGGACCCACTCATCACATCCTGCCCCAGACAGCCCCTAAACCAGTCTGAAGGCTGATGAAGGTGATTTTCGTCACAATTCAACACTGGACAAGATCGTGATTATTGGTTCTTGTCAGAATTATTATTATTATTATTATTTTTGTTGTTGCTCCAAATTCACCAGCTAAGAGTCTGGACGCCCCCTTTGACTCATATTTTGCAGTCAAGCAACACATCACCATCCTCATCGTCACTAAAGTAGCGTTCCTCCATCTTCAGCAGCAGCATCAACAACACAGCACTGACTCTGTCCTCCCTGCTCCCACTTCCTGTTTCATCCAGCTCGAACCACAAACTTCTTATTGCCAGATCCACGTGGACTCAGGTCACAGGCTGAAGCCACATTATTCTGACCGTTAATAAACAATAATCAATAACCTATCTTATTATTATTATATATATATTATATATATATATTATTATTAACCTTCTTATTATTACCTTATTCACTTAGTTTTAGGCTTTAATCAATACTTAAGTTGCACCTTATTCTGATAGTATCAACAGGATTTCCCCTTAAAGTCAACAGAACACATGCAGTGAAACTAGAACCTTTTCAAAATAAAATGCTGTACAATGAGAAAATATCTAAGTGTTTGACGACTGCGAGAACTTTGTGGTTTTGTTTGTCTTTAAAACAAATATTGGGCTTCAGTCAAAATAGCAGCTCAGATTATTTATGTAAATACTGGAAATGTTGGTTTTCATGTTTGCTAAAGTCTGTAGAGACTCAAGGAATCAACCATCAGGAGTTTTAAGCTGCTCTTTGACTGAGGAGAAAACAAACGGCTGAAAATGGGACAGTTTTAAAACGAGCCTTAGTTGCTTTGTGCCGATTCTTGTCCGTTGCAGATGTCAGTAAAAAGGTGCAGCTAAAATCAGTGCTGTCCTCCTCCTCAGGTATAGGAAGGTTACCTCAGGTCACCGCCATAAAAAAATCATCAGAAACAACTATTGAGTTTTAAACATCAACTTTTTAGGGTTATGAAAGACATGTCAGGGTGGTGACCCAGTACTGTCCAAACACGTCTCAGGGGTGACGGAGGGGCAGACAGTTTGATTAGAAATTAATTGACAGAGCGGGACGAGAGAAAAATCCCTTCACATGGCCCCAGAGATCAGCTTTTAATCGCACGTATTGAAGTGAAATGTTCGGCAACCTTCAGGTCGATTATGTAACCGGCAGAGTGAACCTGACGCAACGGCCTCGTCTCGTATCCTGATGGTCCCTCAAAGGCACCCGGCGCCCTCATCACTTCCCTCCCGTCAGAGACAAAGTCTTGGTTTCAGACTGGCGCTCCAGCTCTGGTGTAATTCTCTAAGTGGCTTTTTAAATGGCTTTAATGGCTCCTGGAGTCGTCCAACTCACTTAGGACCCACAGGATCACGAAACCACGCAAATCCAGTTAGAAAATGAAACTTAACTGGCAGCACAAGGTTCTTGTTGCACTCTCCAGTGTTTCACCTTCATCATCTCATGTTTTTTTTTTTTTTTTTTTTTCCTCTCTAGGTGAATGTCTACGTCTTGGGAAAAACCTTCCTCGTCCTGGCCAGAGAACTGTGCATCAATGCCCCGGCGATAGGTACTGACCTCATGACACTCGTCTACCACATTAACAGTGGACCACTCTGTTAAATAATGCTTTCTAAATGCTGAACCCGCTCTTTTCAGTTGCCGCCTTTTATGCAGACGTGCAGCTGCTGGTTAATCTCATTATCTATTCATTTGCCAATTACTGTTGTGATTAACTGAATAATCAGCAGTTTATATGGAACCAAAATAGATAGATAAAAAAAAAAAAAAAAAAAAGCTTCTTACATTTTCCCAGAGACAACTTAAAATATCCAAATATCCTGTTTTGTCCCAAATCCTAAAATGTTCAGTTTATAGTGATAAAACAGGGAAAAGCAGCAACTCTTAACATTTTCTGAGCTGGAACAGGAAGTTGTTTGGGGCTTTTTTTTCTGATAAATGATTTAAAGGGATAATCCAGAAATTTGTCAGACTTGATGCAGCAGAGGCTGAGACGTCCTGACTTTATGGGTCCAGCTCCAAAAACACCGCACCCTTCATTTCCCATGGTGCACTTTGATTGTGTTTTTCTTTAACATGTCTTATAAACTCCACATCCCCAGTTTATAACCCAGGCTGATAAATTTGCCAAACTTAAGACACCCCTGATGATCGGTGTAGCTCATGCAGACCCAGAGTTACAATCACCCCCGGCTCACGTTATCAAACATAAAAAAGATGAGTGAGTTTTATGGCCACAGTAACTGATCATGGTTCAGAACCAGCAGATAGGCAGAGTTAAGGGAAAAAGAAAATAATGAATTAATGCATCTTTAAGTCTTAACTCACTGTGAATCAAATTAGAAAGTGTCTTTTAAAGGATCTAAATCCACTGTCAGTCCTAGTTATATTCTGCCATCATGGGAATGAAACAGGATAAAAAAGTGCATCCTCCTACACACTGAAGCATCACTACCACCCACTGCCTTCTCTGAACGTTTTATACCCTATTTCACTGCATTTTACAGGTTCAGCTTTATGATTGTAAAGTTCTGTTGCTAATTGAAAGTATTTCATGCTGTGAAGTCCAAAATCGTCCTGCTCTGGAAACACTCCTCCCCACAGATGGGATAGACCTGTAATGCAGGTTTTTCTCCAACCAGTGTCATTCTGCAGTTTAACATATTTATTTGTTAATTACTTTACAAAATTGGCTGTGACTGTGCAGCTGTTAGTGAGCCCTTTGCTGCAAGTCACCCCCAACCCTTACCTTCATCTCTCTCTCTTACCCCCCCCCCCCCCCCCCCAACCTGTTAAGTAACCTCTCAATGTCTCTAAACCCAGGGTGCGGTTCACTCTGATGTAACCAGAGGGCGCTGTTGCCCCTCTAATCCCCCCTCTCCCTTCACTCCCCGGCTCCATAATAACATGAGATCTGTGGCTTCAGTCACATTATAACCTTTATGTTTTATCATCAGGTGTATAAGCATTCTTGTACAGAACACATCTGGTCTTTAACAGCATCAAGCTGTTAACAGTTAAATTGTATTTTACAAAAGACACGTTTCTGAGGTCGTCCTCAAGTGCAAAACAACTCTGCTTCTGACAAGATTTCTAGAGATTCTGACAAGATTATTATTTTTTTTTTTTTTTTTTGCATTTAGAATCATAACACTACATAAAGTTTGACCTTGTGTAATATTGCTGCTTGGACTATAGTAACAACATTGTATATAGACTTGCAATTACACAATTTGAAGCGGGTCCTACTTGTTCCAGTTGCGGAGCTCAGCTTGATTACATAACCACAAATCACTGTATTAATGTTGTTTCTACAGCAGCCGCAGCCCTTTAAACACAGGCATCAGAGCAGATAACGTTAACCCAGTATTTAAATAAAAAAATAACATTAAATTAAATAAGATAAAACAAACAGCTCCTTCGCTTTTAAAATAGTCTCTCAAAGATCTAACCAGGCCATTTAGTGTGACATTACTCAAGTGTCTTTAATGCTACATTACTTTAAAGGCTGGGAGGCGAGGATGAACCTAATTGTCCATCAGCAGTCCAGAGCAGCTTATGCGTAGAACACAAGCTCGGGGATCTGTCCTCCCTGTACTCCAGTCCCGTTGGTGCTGTCGGAGGAACACTGGAATTGAAAAGTCACCTTCCCACACTGCACCTCCGTCATGCCCTCCTGACCAAAATAGCTCAGCTCGTTCCCGTCCAGCACGGCGCTCACCGTGTAGAAGGCGTCCTGCTCCACCTGAACAGGATGCTCGAACCACACTGGAAACGTACTGCTCGACCCGTCCGACACAAACTTTGTCAGGTTCTGTGCCAGGATCACCCCCTGCCTCTTGAGTTCAATTTTGACGCTGTACTCGGCTTTGCCGCCGCTCGACCCGTACAGTCCCAAACCAGCGATAAAGATCCTCTTGTCCACCGCGAACTGAATGCTGTCGCAGCGGCCACGGTAGCGCCACTGATTGCTCCGGTAGGCAGAGGATTGGAAGCGATGGCACCTCTGAGGCGCCAAACCCTTCCTCGCCGTCAGAGGGAAGTCCAGTTGGGGCTTTTTAGCCGCAGTGTACCACAGGAACACATTGTGCGTCTCCTCCAGTGTCAGGATATCAGATTGTGCCGCTCCGTTAGCAAACTCCTCCAGGCTCATGGTGGGGATGCGGACCAGAAACAGCGCCTTGCCGAGGACATCTCTTTTGTTGCGGGTTGTGGGCCCCAAACCTTGTCTCTTGCACTCTGCTGTGGCCCAGCTCATAACGGCCTCAAACACCACCACCTCCTTGGTGTTGAGGGTCTCCCTCCGCAGTATGATCTCCAGAGTCTGCAGGTCAATCTCGCAGAAGCCCTCTGAGCACAGTGCAAGCTCAGCCTGCGCGTCGATCACCTCCCAGCAGCGCTGCGTCAGCTCGGGCTCCTCGAACAGGCGGCTCTGGGACAGCAGCACGCAGGCGTTCTTGGCCTCCAGGCTCGTTTCCAGGAAGGTGACGCAGGCCTTGGCCAGTGCAGGGACAATGTACTTTTTGGCAGCATACAGGGTGGCCAGCACCGTGTCTGCCTCCAGGTCGATCTCATCACTGTACATGTACCTGACAGGGGGAAAATAGAAGTTAAATCAATGCAAACACACAAAAATCTAACTGAGCTCTGCTGGAGAGAGGTCAGTCATGTCTTTCATATTATTATTCTGCATAATGAGACGTGATGCACCATGTTCTACTGTGTAAACTGACTTTGGATCCTTGAAAATGGCTCTGGAGTGCTAATAACTTCCTGTTCCCAGTCTCATTTCCACTGCATCAAGAGTGTCCACAAAAGGCTAAATGGAAATAATGATGGCTTCTCTCTTCCTAAAGAGGACTGTGCAATGACTTAACACATCCTAACCTTTTCTCAAGGCATTAAGTGCCAATAGTCCATGGTGCTGGCTTAGCCTATGCTTCTAAATGAGAAACAAAGGCAGGTTATTTATAACTCCTAGTCTGCATATATCCCCCTCTAAGAAAACTGTCAGGCTGTAGATGAAGAAAGGGGAGAAAAAAATGTTTCTAGTTGAACAAAGCGCGCTGAGAAAACCAGCAATTACAGAGCACCATACTGCTGCCACTGCTCTCTGGCGCTTCCAGCATTTTGGCATTCGCCTCTGCTTAGCTTTGGATGAGTAATAATATGCTTTGAAGTGACACTGACTGCGCTTGTCATCTCTCCTTCTGGTTGGCTGTGTGAGGGATGGCGAGTGGCTTACTTCAGCAGAATTAGAAAAGCAGCAGGTTCCACATCTGGGATATGGATCTCAGACTCCTCCTCTGCCAGATCGCCGTAAAACATGGCACAGAAGACCGAGCTTCCCACGGCCAGCACATACTGGGAGGGGAGGGAGCAAACAGATGCGTCAGAAACACATGCAAGCAGAAGCACTTATTTTTTTTATTTTTTATTTTTTTGCTAAGTTCAATTAAGGAGCAGACTTTAAATGGTGCAGAGGCACGAACAATTGCCCTCCACTAAAATGAACAGACAAATACTAGTGTCACTCAATTTTCATCTGCGTTGCAAAGTGAAATCAAAAACTGTCCACAAGGGGAAACGTCTTTACCTTGTGTGCTGGGACCCTCTGCGATCCCCCCAAGGGGCCAACAATGAAGTGGACATCAGCCATCAGCTCATTGTTAAACATCAAGGCATTCCTAAAAGCAGGAGCAGGTTTCATGAATAAGCCTCAAGTATTGTATAACACACAGTCCTCCCACACTCTTTTTGCCTAGAGACACTGGTTATTTTCATAGGTTTGGGGAGGATACAGCTACAGTATCAGGGCTGCAACTCAAAAATTTCCATAATTTAATAAATCTGCTTATTATTGCTTGTTAGTTAACTGTGAAAAATGCCAGTTACACGTTCATAAATGTCTAGTTTGTCTAAAACAGCCCAAACACAAATTACAAACACTTAATATCACAAAAAAGTAAGAAAAACTGAAATGCTCCACATTTGAGAGGGTGAAAATAAAGTAGTTGTTTTTTTTTAAAGCAATTATCAATATTGTATCATTCAACAATTTAAGATATTATACAAACTTTAAATCATAGTAGTGCACCGAAATAACTATGTCCTTCAAAATAAAAGCAACTCCCTGCACTTTATAGTGCATTTTATCTCCCTTTTCAGCTGCAGTCACACAAACAGCGGCTGCAGTGTGCTGTCATTACCCGCTAATGACCCTAATGTACTTTATGGTCCGGACCCCGCAGGGACTCGGGGATATTTCTGCACACGCACGTTAAATGTAGTGGAGCTGTAAAGCGGAGGGCGACGGGTGATGTTGGTCCGGAGTTACCTCTCTCTCAGTGTGGGGTGGCTGCACTGCCAGCTGGGTGGGTCTACGTTGTTGTTGTTGATGTTTTGCTGGGTGGTCGGGGTGGTCGCCGCGCTGCTGCTGCCGCCCTGGCTCACCTGCACCTCCTTGGTCTTCTCGGTGTCCGCCACCGTGGTGCCGTTGGCCAGGTTGGTGTTGTTGGTGTTGGCGGCGGGGTACAGCTCCGCAGCCATCTTCTTCTCCTTCTGCTTCTGCTGCTTCTTGCTGGTCAGGGACAGAGTCAGGATCTCATAACATACCGGCAGCCTGCCCGGGAGCTTGCCGACCTTCTTGGACTTTTTCAGTGTTTCGGGAAGTAGGAGCAGATAAGTCAAACACCTCATGATCCGGCCATGATGGAGCAACCTGCAGTCTGCCGTTGGCATCGGCACAAGCAACACGGTCTTCTGCGCGTTAATATCCCGGTGAACCGAGTCACTGTCGGGGGCTGAGTGAACTAACGGTTCCGAGGGAGGGGGGGGTGGGGGGAATCGCTCCGCGGAGAATTCGGCGTTTTTCAGCGGAGGTTTCGGCTCCTACAGCGCCGCTTCAAAACGGCATCGACCGCGAAGTTTCCACGACAACATCTGAATCTGTGTCCAGGCCCGTTGGAGTCCGTCTCCCCCTCCGCGTCCAACTTCATCAACCGCGAACACTTTTCCTCCGTCTCCCCGCGGTCACCTCATCCTCTCCGGGCGGAGAAACAACGTCCACGAAGCGTCGCTTGTTTTCCCTTTTTTTTTTTTTTTTAATCCGGATAGTCGCAGCTGGTATTGAAGTCTCTTTTCTCCCGCCCCGCCTCCGCGTTAATCCTCACACATATCTCTCCCGCTCCCTTCCTCCGAACCGGCTGCCGACCGTTACGAACCGAGCTCCGGTGTCCCGTCGCGGCCGTCCTCCTCCGCGGTGATCAGGCATTTGTCGGGAGTTTTTAAGGTCTGCTCTATTTTTTTTTTTTTTTGCTTTTTTTTTTTTTTTTTTTTTTTTTTTCGTCGTGATCTCCTCGGACGCCCAGGGCTCGTCGCGGACCAATCACATTCCCGCACCGCGCTGACGTCAGGAGGACCGAAGCACCTCCCTCCGTGGCTCCGCAGAGTGCGTCACCGGGCCGAGGCTCCTCCCCCCGTCCGATCATTAGAGCCCGTGGTTAAGATTAATAAAAACAGAGAGGGTCTGTTTAATATGGCCGCCGGGCCCACGGCAGCAATGACAATGTTACCAAGTAAAATTAGTCACTGTTTTCTTTGTAAATTATCATTTTATGGACAAAAGTACGGAGCAGTAGTAGATTTACAGTCTTACGCCACTATTTTCTTGATAAATTCGGATTTTATCTACAAAACACTTGATAAGCTGATGAAATATTATGTATTCTTACAGAGAACACGGCCCTAGATTAGAGAGTAATAATTTAAATTTAGCATTATTATACACTTTTAAAAATGAAATGGTGGTTTCGGACATATTTTGGGGGTATAGGAGACCATCCCCAACAAAGAGCACATGGTTTTTATAAAGAGATATTTATGAAAATAAACAAACAAAAGAAAAAAAAATCACATCTTGTCATTAAGATTTACAGAGAGGTGAAAAGATAACTTTGAGTACAAGTAGGTTTACAGTGTTCATCACTATTTTCTTTATAAATTTCGATTTTAGGCACAAAAAGTGTGATAAGATGATAGGATATTATGTATTCTTACAGATAACACTGCCCTAGATTATATAAAGTAGTTTTAAGTTGCTCCACCATGACCAAAGAAAATGTGCCCTCAAGAATTAAATTTAGCAGCTTGTACACTTTAAAAATGAAATGGTGGTTGTTTTTTTGTTTGTTTTTTTTTTTGCTCATAGGAGACCAACCCCAACCAAGAGCACATGATTTTTGTAGAGATATTTATGAAAACAAACTAAAAAAAAATCACATGAATTTCTTGAATTTCTACAGGAGCTTGAAAAGGTTACTTTGAGCACATGTAGGTTTATAATGTTACATCACTGTATAATGGCAAACACATAGGCAGAATGAAGACAATTCATTCTGCGGATCAGCAAAATCCAACACAAATTTTATTTGTTTAAAAACCCCTGAATTGCGATAGCAGCCAACAGCCTTCGACGTGTCTCTAATACATGATCAAACAGGTAACACGACATGCAAATATCAATTGAAAGCATAATTAATGACCTGGTAATTAAAAGTTCTTGCACCTTATTGACATTTGTTCCCCTGTTCTGAGACTTGATGCTGCCGTTGCCTGCTGATGTTGCCTGGGAGAAGGCTCTGCCTTAAAGACTAAAGCCAGGGAGTAGAGGTCTCTCTGCACTGTGACCACCGCAAATTAAATGACACACTGTGGCATTATTGACCGCAGCCATGTGCACTGATGGGTATAGATAAATCACCCTGTCCAGACAGAGTATGTGCTGTGAAATCACTGAAGTTTGACACGACTGTGATGTGACCCTCTTATGTCAGCAGACGCTGTATCTGTGAGACATTATAGACAGTAAATTAAGAGTCCATGATACTTCGAAACATCAATGTGTGTTAGTGAAGCGACGTTTTCATGAAAACAAATATAAACAAACGCGTGTCCTTTTCTACCCAAATTGTGCCCATGTAGCAATATTTTTTATTTATTTTATGAGCCTATACACTTCTAAAGATGAAATCATTGGTTTCTGACGTTTTTGGCTTATAGGAGACCATCCACCACCAGAGTACACAGTTTTTGTAAAGAAATATTTAAGAAAACAAGAAAAAAAAATCAATTTATTGACACTTACTTGACACTTGTTTGTTGATAATAGTTAGTAAATATGGAAAAATGCATGAAAGGGAAGCTTTGTTTCGTAGCTTTAACTGTTCATTCAGTTGAAGCTGTTTTTTTTTTTTGTTTTTTTTTAGCCCTAAATGTCAAAGGGCTTCACAGTCTAACTATCCTCAAATACTTGATTTCCATCAGGAAAAATGAATTCAAACAACCACAAATTTAAACACAAATAAAATGTCTGACTTATCACACATATTGATACTTTGTGATTGGAACTTGGCTCATGAAGTTTTACAGGCACTTGAAACGAAAGCTTTGTTTTGTACCGGTGGCTTTACAGTGTTACATCGATGTATAATAGTAAAGGTATTTACATATAGAGTCACGTCTCTACATGGGACGCTCCTATTGGCTCCAGTGGGTGATGTCACAGCCAATCAGAGTGTCTCCTTCAGAGGCCTAGCTGTCAGCTGCTTGTAGCCAAAGTCAATGGGATCAATCCTGTATTTTTCTGATCTCAGAGTGAGGAGAAGTTGCTCTGAGTTTATTGTAGTGACAGAATAAAGACAGAGAGACATGGACAATAAGATATTTAGAGCATTAGAGGCTTTGGAGCTGATTTTTCATCATTACTGCTCCAAAGAATGAGCAGAACTCAGATCAGATAAAGAGAGAAACTTCAAATCAGCTCTAGAACAACACAAACACATGTGTGTAACTTTCTGTGTTGAAGTTTTCTTTGGTAATTATCGTTTACATTGTTTTTATCCAGAAAATGAGAAATTCAATGTGTGTTTTTAATTTTTTTTTCTTGTTTTTATGATTAACTATCCCCTATTACAGTGAAGTTTTCACTGAGCGACATGTATAACATCCGAATATTAAACCGATTTGGTGCAGTTTGATATCAAAAAACTGATTCAGTGATTGTCGGTGCTCAGTCAGGTTTCGATGAGTAAAGCCTCTTTGTAGAGCTGCCATTTTACTCTGACATTCAACAGTAATACAGAGAGAAATCCATCAGACAGAGTGAAACTCAGAGACCAATTCTACACCCACAGTAACAGAAAATAAACCAGAATGCACTGTAGCTCGAAGATTTTTTTTTTTTTTTTTTTTCCTGGGGGGGGGGTGCAGCTTCCTTGAAACTTTAATGCTATTCATGCAGCCGTTGCTACCACATTTGATTGAAAGGAGCAAGTTCACGGCCCCTCTCAGGGGGTGTTGGAAGTAATTTTGGGGAATGTGGGGAAGAGAAGGTAGAAAGTAGGCGTGGCAGGTGGAGGGAAAATGGGTCCACGAGAAAAGGTAAACTACAAGCACTTGCTCACAGAATGACTCCTGGGCTGTTTGACCATCACAGATTGATTATATTCAACTGGAGGAGGATTTAAGGTGGATTTTTTTTTTTTTTTTTTTATTATTAAACACCCTCTTTTCTTTTCTGTGGAGATCTTTTCCTGGCCCAGGCTCTCTAGTAAAACTTGGAGCAGTGATGGCCAGCTCTGCAGACATATCATTACATGAGGCGGAGGGGGGGAAGGGATCAGCCTGGATCTTATTACCAGCTGGCTCTACCAGCTTTCCACTGGACTGCTCTTTAAACGCAGCCACTAACTTCAAAGATTCTCTAGTGTCATGGCCGTGGCACAAAACTCCCATCTTTTGTCTCCCAGTTAAAGTGAAGTTTTAAATTTGATTTCTCAAAGTAGTAAAATCATTCATAAAATATAAACAGACTAAAGGAGAACTGCCAGGCTGCTTCATGACAAAAGCAGAAAGCAGGTGGTTGTCTTTTTTTTTTTTTTTTTCGCTCCGCTCCTCAGCTCCATCTTGAGTTTTCCATAAAGTTTCTGATACCCCGCACTGTACTCCTTGTTTCTCAGAGACATTATTGGAGCAGAAAAGTTGGAGACGTGAGCTTGTGATTGGACGGCTGCCCGTTCAAATCCTTTCACCAGCTGAGAAAATCTGGACAGAGACGCTGAATGAGAAACAGGCTGCTTTGAGGTGCACTTGAGCTAAAATGCTAATCCTCTGGTTCTCTGGCGAAGCTAATTAGCAGCCAGCAGGAGGGGACTGGTTTTACTGGGGAGCTCGCAGGTGTTGGGGAAGTTAAATCTGTGTGTATTTGTGGCAGGATTTTGGTCAGAAGAAAAAAACAATGTTTTCTTTGATCAGGAAAGCAAAGTGGGGGGAAAAAGTGACGTGCTTGCGTTTTTGCCTGTGGTTCATTTGGTTTGGGCTTGTAAACACAAGTCGCATGTGTTTTGGCTGAAGTGTCATCCTGTGAGATTTCTGGCATCAGGGGATAAGAGCTAAACAGATCTGGTATCAGTTACTTTAACATGATGGACTCAGATGCTCTCTTTGCCTTCAATCAGTCAGTAGCTAAATATAATCATGACATGATCCAATGTACAACTTCAATCACAGTCTCCACTCAAGGTCCTCTTGCATGCTTAATATAGAACATTTGATCACATCACATGATCTTTCTCAGCAGGTGAAGTTTTCTCAGTTCTCATAGAATTGTAACCAAGTAGTTTCAGGATTTGGGGCGATGTCAGATTCAAATTAAATTTAAAGGTCCATTCAGTCTAAATTAGATGTTAAAGGTCCATACAGTCTAAAGGTCGATGTTAAAGGTCCATACGGTCTAAAGGTAGATGTTAAAGGTCCATACGGTCTAAAGGTGGATGTTAAAGGTCCATACGGTCTAAAGGTAGATGTTAAAGGTCCATACAGTCTAAAGGTAGATGTTAAAGGTCCATACAGTCTAAAGGTAGACCTCAGTGTGGTCTCTGATTATAAAGCAGGTCTAGGTTCTATATTAATCCAGTGAAAGTATCAAAGTACTCAGTCCACAGATAAATGCTCACAGCCTGTATTCAGAAACTGAGCCTTAAAACCAGCTGTCAGGACTTCCTGAACTTTGTGATGTCACAACAAAGCAGTCACCTCCCTCAGCCATGCCCCCAAGCCCCATCCACCTGGACCAACAGTCCAAACTTGCAGGGTTTGGTTTCTCTGCGTGTTTTAGCTGAAATCTTCTTATTTTTATTTAGTCACTCAGAAATAATTAAGCCAATCAGAAGAGAAGCTTAGATCCTCTCTTCTGATTGGTCGACTGACCGAGAGGAGATGTAAAACAACACTGAGATAATTTTTGGTTCTTAAAACCACAAATATATCTTTTTATGGAGATCAACACTTGACCTTTAAAAGCTGAGTCAGTGGCCTTTGAGTGGTGATTGGTGCGTCAAGTTTCCCTTTATTTTGTGTAGTTGCTTCAGATTATAAACAGTTTTCTTGAAAACAGATCGACTCACTCAGAAATCTGAGTAAATATGCTTTATCATGTGATATGATGATGCTCAGGGACTGAAGACGGTTTGTTTTTATGGTCAAACACCTGTTGAAGAGTCTGGTATTGGCGGCTACCTTGTAACAATGGACAATAAAGTTACTAATGGACTTAAATAAATAACATGCATTCAAATTCTCTTTCATGTGCATCTGCATCTGAGCTCATGCACGTTCTGTGGCCTAACTCCACCAAGCTCCAATTAAATAATTTAGTTTTTAATATCCTGCTGAGTTGAACTTTAAAGTGGGTCTGAAGCAGTGACTGATTCTGTACATGAATATTTTGAACATGCAACACAACACAACAAACACTGACTAAATAAATCTTCCCTCGCTTGCCTCCATCAGACCCCTGCCTGTACATTCCCCGTTTCGCCCATCTGCTGGAGTTTGGTGAGAAGAACCACGACGTCTCCATGACAGCGATGAGACTAGTGCAGAGGATGAAGAGGGACTGGATGCACACGGGACGAAGGCCGTCGGGACTCTGTGGAGCAGGTAACCATGAGACAAGGCGCCGTTAGATACCAACTGTCTTTTTATTTTCATGTCGGGTGAGTGGTGCAGCCTGGAGGCGCCGGACAGCAGCTCGGTCATCGGAGGATTCCTGGTTCCAGTCCAGAGAGAAAAACCTGAGGAAGGGAAGTGAATGTTTTCAGCTCTGTTGGCATCATCAAGATACTTCAACCTCAGTATTTCTAGCGTTGCCTGACACTTTTATTCTAAACCTACACTCAGGGGCGGTTGGTCTATATGACCAATAGGGCATGACTAGAAAAACACAGGATGTATTTGAACTGACTTTTTTTTTTTTTTTTTTTTTAACAGCCCAAACACAGTGAAAACATCCATTCATCTTTATAGTGTCTGAGTGTTAGTGTAGAGGCTCATCCTCTTGATTTAACGATCATTTGGTTTAAATTCATTGATCAGGCCACTGACTTTTGACCAATGAGCCGAGGGATGGTTAATTCAGTCAGCTGCTTCTTTAGCTGCTGCTGGAGTGGAGAGAGAGAGGAGAGAGACCGCGTTGATGGAGGTGTCAGCACGAACAAAGTGGATTATTTCGTTTCTCAACCATTTTCTTCTGTGTGTTTGGAGGAAAAATTGGAAGTGAAGAGACAGAGGACACATCATCCCAACAATGTTCAAATAACACAGGAGGACAAACAACAATGTTGGGTGAAGTTAATGTTTTATTGTAGAACACTGTTGTTGCTTAAAGTTGAGCTATTAATGAGTATAATGCATTTGTTTGTCCACCCGCCCAACATCACCACCAGACGTCATTGCTGACGATCATAACTTCTCTAACAGGCATAATGAGGTTGGTTTCTAACACTATGAACAGGTTTGTCCACCAACAGTGAATCTGTCTCTGACCAAAGTTTTTCTAAAGGTTTTTGAGCCTCTGTCCATTTGTTGGTGATCTGCCTCCTGCGGGCACCTGCCTAAACTTACCACATTTAGTCTGGCGTTGATTTCCCACCCTGCCTCGTCATCCTCTTGCCTGCGTGTTGTGGTGCAGTTTATGAGAAACAGCTGAGCTTGGAGCTCCGCTCTCTGCCGGCGTCAACCTGAATACGCTCAGCTTTGACGCATTACGAGCTAAGACGTCCTGAAATTGAATCACCGGCTTCCTTTGCTCCCTGCATGTTTACACTCATGGTTTCAATTTTCTGCTTTCTCTGTTCCTCTGCTGCATTGCTTGAATAATTAATTGCTTATCATAAATCATTGAGAAGGATACACTCAGACGGAAGAAGGAAAAGTTTGTTCCCAAAAACTGATGCAAATATCACAGCTGATGATCCAGAAACTCTTCAGGGTAGACGAAGACGATTACATCGTCGATTACAGTCGAGGACAAACGGTTCATAATAAACGACAAAAGTAACTCTGCATCGAAGAAGGAAAGCCGGCAACTTTGCAATCACGTGGTTCCAAGGTAATGGTGCTGAAATGTTTGAGAAAGTCCTCAGTGGAGCTAAAAGCCACCACTTCAGTCCTAAAGGCTGTTAGAAGTGTGCATGTAGAACTAGAAGCATGCATCTATCTTTTAACAGGCTCTTGAGTGAGGGAGGCAACTCTAATGACTGTTATGTAACTGTTCCCCTTCAAGGCCTGCTCTGAAATTCATTGCATAATATTTAGTGTTGTTGTTACTCCTCTTTAAAACAGTTTTCGTGCGGGAGCTGTTGGCTCCGAAGGCTGAGGTGGCCCCCGTCATGGTGGCTTCAAGGTGTTCGCGCAGAAACTTCTCAGCAGCAACCGCAGTGTCTGAGTGTGGAGCCACGTCTTTGTGTGAACATCTGCTCTGTCACGATGTGTATATCAATATATAGGTTTTTAGTTAAACTAGTAGCCATGGCAGTTTCTCACACATGACCAGTACCTTTTTATCTGTCCAATAGATGTTGAACTGTGATACAAAAACCAAGCCATTTTTATTTAACCCTATTAAGCCAATGGAAGTATATCAACTTCCAAAAATCACATCATCTTTAGTGTTATTGCTCTTAAACTAGAGAATCAGCTCTTTCTAACAAGCCCTGATTTGTCCTGTGTGACACTGACTTCCGTGATAAACTCATGAAGGAAGTTAGTTCAGCTCTGGATCAGTCTGATCCTTTGACTGGAGCATTGCTGCTTCACTTCTGTGTGTTTATCCATCCATTCTCATCCTCCATCTTTGATAGAGACGTCTAGAGTCACGTCTCTACAGGGGACACTCCTATTGGCTCCAGTGGGTGATGTCACAGCCAATCAGTGTCTCTTTCAGAGCCTTAGAGGCTCATTACTGCTGAAAAGATGGGTTGTTGGTACCATTTATTCTCATTAAATCTCATCATGTTTGTCTCTTTCCAGCTCTTCTTGTTGCCGCCCGTATGTACGAGTTTCGCCGCACCGTCAAAGAAATCGTCAGCGTGGTGAAAGTGTGTGAGAGCACTCTAAGAAAAAGGTGAGTGTGTTGGATTCACCTCAGATAAAAGCAAAAAAAAAAAAAAAAAAGACCATGAAGATTTGACTGGGGAGAATTTCCTGTCTGATATTTATCAAGTGAAAAACATAATTCAGGAAACTACAAAATGCTTCATCCTTAATTATGAAATGCAGAGACTCAGTTCAATCTGTGTATGTCTGTATGTGTAGTATTCGCATGTGTGTATATGCAAGTATATTATTTTATATATTCCTATGTGTGTGTTTGTATGTTTATGCATATATATAAATATGAATGCAATTATATATAAGTCCGGATATCGATATCATCCTTCTAATAAATGTATATAATTATATTTGACAATCTTTCCTTTATCCTCACCTGCATCAGACTCATAGAGTTTGAGGACACGCCCACCAGTCAGCTGACCATCGAGGAATTCATGAAGATCGACCTGGATCAGGAGTGTGACCCGCCCTGCTTCACAGCTGGACTGCAGAAGAAGAAAGTTCAGCAGGTGTGAACCCGTGTTGCCGTTTTATCGAGTCAGGGGCCGTGAACTTTGGATAATTTGGATCCAGGAGCCTTTAAAACCATCAGAGGAGCCGCAGATGTACATGTGAAATAACAGATAGTAAAGTGATGTCCATGTTCAACAGAAGCCATAGTAATAGCTCGTTCCTATAATTTTACCTCATATTTTCTTGATGATTATTTGCAGCCCTCCAGCAGGATATTAATCTCCCAAGTAAAACTGTCCAGTGTGTTACAGAGGCAGCAGCTGGACTTTGTTCCATATAAATACTTTTATTTATTTATTTTTTTATCTAGAAAATAAGGAGAAACTCAATCTGCGTTTATAGTTTTTCTTGTTCTCTGAGCTACTATCCCCTATTACTCTTTATGGAGTCACATATATAATTAGCTGAGGTTGAGCTCATTCTGAAGATGTGGAGACTTAATATGGCTCTAAAACAGTTAAGACTGACATTTTAGTTGGTTGAAAACTTTGGAAACAACTTCCTCTTTTTTCAGACGTTTCTCTGCTTAGTAATCAACCAGTGTTTTCTCATGTGACAGTGAAAAACAGCTGATCTGAACATGGGCTTTGAGCTTTGTCTAAGATTCAAAGGCCGAAGAATAAACAGTTAAAGAAGAAAAAAGATGCGACCTGTGTCTCAGGCTGTGAGAACTGTACTTCACCACAGGAATCAAATCAAACTCTTGGTATTTTGTACTTGTTGGGGGGGGGAAGGCGCTGCTGGGAGCAAAAGCATCCACCGTCGGCCGCCCACAACCCTCGTGTCATAATGTTCTTTGACTGTGAGATGTCTAACTCTGGACCTCTCTCTCATTCAGCCTCTCTCCTTTGTCTCCCTCCCTCTAGCTGGAGATCGAGCTGAAGAAAAAGATGGATGACGTAGAAGGTATGAATGCAACATCCTTGTCCTTTTGCCATCGCATCTTGACTCTACAGTTTGCTAAATGATTTCTATCAGTCATTCTCGGGTTCATAACACGGGCAGACACAAAATTTGGTTGCACTTGGTTTTCTTGGACGTGGCTGCCAGTTGGCCGACCTTGACTAATTGCAGATCGGTGTTGGAAAGAAGGAAAAAAAAAAAAACTCTCACCACATTGAGAGGAAACAACTCCCTGTGCTTTTAAAATGATTTAGTTTCTGCAACATGTAATTAACCACACGTTATGTTACTATACTAACATATTATATTGTAATTATGAAAGTATGGGAAATGTAATTTAAAGGGTTGCAAAGTCTCAAAAGAACAACCGAGAGCATAAAAAGCAGCAGGAGTGTAATTTCTTTTCCCTGCGTCCGTCACAGTCATTTTAGAGACATGAAGAAGTTTCTGCATCTGATTTTGTACTTCTAAAGTATAATAACACTGATCTTGATGCTGTTTTTTCTTTTCTTTTTATCTTCAACAGATGAAATTCATGTCTACCAGGATGAAATAGATGCAGAGCTTCACAGCAGCAGACCCAAACTGAAGGGAGTGTACGCGGCTTACGCTAAAGAGGGTACGGAGCAGAGACGCCTGTTTGATCCCCACTGATTGCACATTTGGTCCATTTATAGACGGATGTGGATATAATGGATATTTGAAGACTAACCCAGATGTTAGTGTCAGCGTGGTTCCCTCCACAAAGAGTCAATGGGATTTTTACGTTTACGTTAGTTTCCACTTAATTGATTGTTGAAGCCCTAAATATAATCTCCAGAAGTAGAAAAGCCAATGTGAGGTTATAAACCTACCACTCCACTATCACATGACATCACTGCCACTCGTAGTTTGATTCAGCTCTGACCTCTTCTACAAAAGGCCTCTGACAAAGGTAGTGACAGTTTGTATAAACACAACCAGACTGTTGAGGTGGACTGGGACTGGGGCAGCTCAGGAGGTAGAGTGGGTCATGGTTTGATCCCCGGCTCCTCCAGTCTGTGTGTCGAAGTGTCCTGAGGCAAGAAACTGAACCTGAAATTACCTCTGATGACTGATTCATCAGTGTGTGAGTGTGGGTATGTTTGGTAAAAGCATTACATGAATGTGAGTGTGAACCTCTATCAAAGTGGACGTAGACTCTGGGTGTGTAAAGTGAAGCCAACGCTGAAGAGCCTTAAACCTTCATTCTCTCTAATGACCATCAGGGGGCGACTCCACTGGTTGTTAAAGAAGTCAGATTGTATTGAAGTCTATGGGAAAATGCCTCACTTCTCCCTTGAATTATTAGCTCAGTAAACGTTTTAATAATAAAGCGTGACAACGTCTTGAGCCTTTATGAACCACATGTACCCAAAAAACCCTTGAAGAGTTATATATTAATACAACATAGATAGAAATATTGGGTTCTGTCCCAGAATTCTTTGTGCTTGAGGTCAGAATAGGTTTTGCTACTTTGTGAAGTCACACAAAGTTAATAATTAATGTTTACATCTCAAAATCCTAATGACACACGTGCTAAATGCTAACACGTTCCTATGATACCTGGACACACATTTATACGTAGAAATGCTAAATGAGCTCTCGTCCAATGGGGTCGACAGTTTTCACAGGGGCTGTTTCTGTTTACTGCTGTTTCCGTTACCCTCAGATTTTTGCCAATTTGTGTGATGTGACCCTTTAAATGAATTTAAGGGATAAAGTTCAAAAACACAATAACCCAACACCCCAAACACACAGGCCTGTACACAAATACACTGCCAGCGGCTCCTTTCCAAATTTATGGTTCATGAGACATTGAAATTTCTGTGTGTGCGTTAAGTCTTTGCCCTGAGGCAGCTCCACTATCTACACTAATTTATGGGCTGAGGACAATGAAGAAACTGTTTTTCATTGTAAAAGATACTTACATTTTTATTTATGTCAGTGATTTTGTGAGTCTTAGTAACTCTACTGCTGCAGATATTTTGCATTCATGCAGCAAAAGCTCATAAAAATCTTCAGGTTCTCCAGAGGAAACAATATTCAGGTATATTATTGTTGAAAATAAAAACTGAGCAGTTGTAATGTTCCCGGACTGATTTGTTCTAAAAGGTGGAGTCTGAGTGCAACAAGTTGTGTGTTTGCTGTGTGAAGCAGCATTTAGGTTAATAAGGCCACTGTAGATACACAGGGTTTGAATAATTAATGAAGTCACTGCTGCTGTGCCACATGCGTCTCTCAGTTTGGAGACACACTGTGGCTCCTGCTGCTGTGAAAGGAGCCTGGACTCATGAGACGGTGTCTGAGAGCCAGTTTACAAAGCTGTGATACTGAAGGAGACGGAGCTGAGCCTTGATAGGTCGTCAGGAGGAGCAGCTTAGCTCTGATGGGCTGAGGCCCAATTTCAACCTGTGGCTAAATGTCAGCTTGCAGCAAAAAGTTGTTAACATACATGTAAACTGAAGCCATTACATTACATTCATTCATCTGTCAGACACTTTTAGCCAAAGTGACTACAATGAGGCATCAGAGCAGCTTCAGAGCAGCAGAGGGACTTGGTGTCAGTATTAAGTCCAACATCTATTAAATCAGTGCAGGAGATCAGATGAGAAAGTCATGTCAGTGTTTCAGTGGAGGAGGTTTCTCTGAAGAGATGAGTCTTCAGGAGCTTGTTGAAGACAGAGGGACGTTCCTGCTCCGATTGGATTCAGGAGCTGGTTCATCCTCAGGGAACACAGACCAGAACAGTCTGGACTCGGATGGTCTTGTTTGCAGGGATGGTGATGACAGACGACGCTGTGGTAGAGAAGGAGCATATGGCTGAATGATTGAGTTCAAGTAGATGGTTCAGACCCAGAAGTTGCTCTGGAGGCGAGTTGATTCGGTCGACCATGAGAAGACCAGATGAGCTGCTGCATTTACCCAGCATGCAAAATGTGTTGTGGTAGAAATAAAGCTCATTAACAGACATGAAGTGATAACATGAGCATGTTATGAAGCTAATATGCAGCTAAAGCAACAGCTGAACCACAGACTGTAAATACAAGTGGACGTAGACTCTGGGTCTGTAAAGTGAAGCCAATGCTGAAGAGCCTTAAACCTTCATTCTCTCTAATGACCATCAGGGGGCGACTCCACTGGTTGTTAAAGAAGTCAGATTGTATTGAAGTCTATGGGAAAATGTCCCTACTTCTCCCTTGACTTATTAGCTCAGTAAATGTTTTCCTAATGAGGAAAATAGACCAGAAAGCAGGGGGTGAATTAGGGGGCATGGTTACTGTGTGATTGACAGACTGTACCACCCAATCAGGATAGAGTACAGAGCAGGTAGATCCACCCCTCACTCCTCCTCAGCTCCACCTTCTCCTCCAAATATGGTTTCTACTGGTTTCAGAAAAAAAAACAAACAAACTGGAGGCTTCAAACCAGCAGCTCAAAGACCGATGGGTGACGTCACAGTGAGGTGACACTTGGCTGAGCCTGGTAAACTACAGCTTAAGCTGAATTGACTTTTTAAAGTTGAGATAACGAGTGTTTTTCTGTTGGTGCTACCATCAGTTCACACTTTAGCCTTTTTAGAGTCTTAAAGTCCAAAGTAAAAAGACGTCTGCTCATGTGGCTTTAGCTTCACAGATGTTTTTAAAAACAAATTTTCTGACATGAGATCTAATCTCCAGCCTGATGTGTCACAGCTCCAACATGAATAAAGCAGCTTTAACATCAGCAGATGTCGATTTGGGGAAACTCTGCAGTGTTGATGTGTGATGATGCTTTTATTTGTCAATCAGTCAATCAGTCAGACGAGATGAGAAGTCTGAGCTTCTGTTGGTCTGTCATCAGAAACCCTCCTCAACACACACACACACACACACACACACACACACACACACACACACACTGACGCCCACCCATGGGGAAAAAACACATCAGACCACACTGCCTGTCCACTTTGACTTTATCTGTTTCTACCTTTGGCTCCTTATCTCTGGCTCTCTGTCTTTGTCTGTCTCTCTCTCTCTCACACAGACTCCCCCCTGTTGTCTCCCGGTGGGGGGGAGTCGCAGGCTGTCACTGATTTCAGGCGTGTTGCTCTTCCAGCTGCTGTGATGCTCTCAGATCTGCCGACATTTCGTTTCTTCTCGGACTAAAAAACCAAGTTGCTTTTTCTGACATGTGGGCTGAAACCTGTGTGAGGACGTTTTAATTACGGCTGATTAAAGGACACATTTTAATTAGCTACCAGGACTGTGAGGACGGCCAATATTATGATCCCAATTATTCAGTCTGGTTGTAATTATATATCACCATTTCTCTTCTCAGAGATGTGGGAAACAATAATTTTACTTCACTTGCAGAAAAACTATTTTTAGCTGCAGTGTTTTTTTTTTTTCAAATGTTTTTTTCTTTGATTATATTATTTTAATTAGAAAACCATAACTATGATGTACAATTATGCACAAGTAATTGCACCACCTGAGCATAGTGTAGCTCTCAGCTGCCTTTTTAATACATAGGGAAAACTCATGAAGTGCATAATGAGAAACAACAGAGCGAAGGTGAAACAAACGGCAATAAGAGCCATTTATAATTTATGCTTTCTAGTTTGTACTGGGGCATTTTTCATTATCCACAGTTTCAGAAACTGGAAACATAAACATGGGGGGGGGGTCGTTAGCCTAGCTTAGCATAAAGACTGGAAACACGAAAATGGAAAGACTGGATCTGTCCAAACCAAACAAAATCTACCTACCAACACATTCCTGTAGATTTGCTAAACATTATCAATTTATACAACAATAATCAAGATCTTTGATTTTACTAATCATTGAGTTGTGTGAATAATGGGCTGTAATCTTTCAAACTTTATGATTTAATCCATGATTATTTTAAATGAGTTTAAATTCTCCTGACACTGTGAATTCAGGGACACCTGGGATTTTTGGGCTTCTTGAGCTGAGTGACAACTCATTAAATTAGACCGTTTGTTTCAGAACATGTAACCTGTTGGTTTTATTAACTTAGTGCCTGTCCTCCCCTCCTCCTCTCAGAGTGTGTCATTGACGATGACGACTCCCTCTCCACGTCGTCTAAAATGGCTGAGGATGAGGAACCAGAGGAGGAAGACGAGCTCCAGGCCGTGGCTAAGCACTTTGGCAAAGACCTTGGTGAGCTCACACTGGAGGCTCTGATAAAG
The DNA here is from genome assembly GCA_038496675.1 of Rachycentron canadum. NCBI lineage: Eukaryota > Metazoa > Chordata > Actinopteri > Carangiformes > Rachycentridae > Rachycentron > Rachycentron canadum. The sequence goes on along the minus strand of CM076661.1, from coordinate 2,045,380 downwards.
CTGGAGCAGAAGACCCCACCGGAGGAAGAGGAGGAGGAGGAGGAGGAGCAGGAGGAAGAGGACGTTCCAAAGAGGAAGGGCCCATCGCTGGCATCCATCTTGGGGACAATGCCGTCTGCAGCCACTCTGGGCCTCTCTGAGTCCATCACCAAGTGCATTGGCGATGAGAAGGAGAACGGTGAGTGCACCTTGGTTTTTAAAGTCGTTGATGATGTTGAGCTACACTTGAGGTTTGGTCACTGGTTGCTTATTTCTTAGCCGTGAAAAAAGCTCTCGACTTCCTGTTTGTGCCTTGTTTTTAGATTTGTTGTCTTGTTTTGTTTCTTCTCTTGCATTTTTGATGAGTCATCAATATGACCCTGGCAGATGAGGACGGGGGAGGAGTGGATATATTTTATACATTACAAAGCTGCAGTGATGCTTTTCATCCTTGACTGTGTCTGGAGCCTCTTGTATCACCATAATAACCTGTAATCACATTTAAGAACACTCCCTCAGGTTTAATTGTCATAATTACCTTTGCTCCTGAGTGAAACTGGCTGAGCTACATGTGAAATTTGTCATCCCTTATTACGCTTCGCCCTTCTTGTACGCTGCAGACATGGAGGGAATGTGTGGGAGACGTTCAGGAGACGTGCTCTTAACCCTCGAAGCCTGTTCAGATGTCAGACTCGTGCCAGAAGCTGCAAGTTGTAGCTGCAGTGTCGCGTTTCACGTTGATTTTCAGAGAGTGAATCAGAGTGTTGGAGCTCAAATACCAACGAACAAGAATAACTGGGGATAGTGTTTATAAGGAGAACCAAACATGTTCCTTTATGCCTGGAGAATATGAATATGTTGGCCGTGGCGTCTCTGTAGCGCCACAACACTTTCATTTCAATTATATTTCGAATGGTTAACCTCACAATTATTTTCAAATGAGCACTTGAGTCACAAATCTGATGACTTCAGCCTCAAAATAAAAAATGGTTTGTAGTTTGACTTTAACGCTGATGACTCATGACTTCACTTGAAATCTTCCCCAAACCCAAAGGTAAAAAATGTGCATTTCTTTCTCCTGTTGACTGGTATTGAATAGCTCGTGTTAACCTGATGGCAGTTGAAGACGCAGGAAAAGGTGTTTTTGACAGTGCAAACTAATAATGACTGAGTTTAACACCAACTCTTAAAGGCCTTTTTCTCTGCACGGTACCTGGACTCTCCTTGTTGAGGTTCCCACCGAGCTGAGCCGTCACCAGAAGGTGTCCGTTATTGTTCTGCTCTTCTGGTTTCCCTTCCATATCCTCCATTGTTCATTGTGTGTATGTTGTGTAGCAGATGATGTCATGATGGCTTCGCATAACTTTCTAAGGCCTTTGGTTTTATTAGATGCACCATTGGCTAAAGCCTAACACTTAGTTTGGCCCCGACCGATCCACATGTTGGAGCCTTTGTTTCTCAGGAAAAGGGGGACAGATTTGTCGGCTGCGTACGAAGGAGCCTTTGAAATGGGCCGCAGGTCGTTTCACCTCTTACTTATTGTACGGTTTCCTTCCGATTCTCCATTGTTTGTAATGTTGAAGATGTAGTCACTGTAGTAACGACACCGGACTGCGGGGGATACGATCTGTGGTGGAAGTTGAGTGAGGTGTTGACACCTTAGTCACCAAACTTACAGGAAATGGCCGGTCGACAAATGCAATTTTAATTGGAGCCGTGAGAAAACTGCGTTTGTTGGGGACTATTTTCAGTAGCAGATTGATTTACATTAGGTGCTTTAGTGTGTGTGTGTGTGGGGGGGGGGGACTGAGTGATGAAGGAACATGTCAGTAAGAACCTAAATAAATCAAACACAAAAACAAACTGAATGTTTCTGCTGCAGAAAGAAAACAAACTGGAGGAGAGATCAGACCTTTTGTAAATGTGACATATTAACAGTTAAAAATAAAAAACGACGACAGGGATCCATCATGCGTTGCAGATAATTACCTAATTACATTAGTAGGATGTTTGTCAACGCCCCCCACCCCCCATCCCCCATCAGCCCACCACCTCCTTATCTGGGTGTGCAGAGGCGTTGATAGATGTGAGGTAATGGTGCTGTGCAGCTAAATCTGTCCTGATGGGCAAACCTGTGTTTTTTATGGCTCTGAGTGGGAGGACGGGGTGTGATGGGAGGCCAGGTGGGGGGTGAAGTGTGATTTGATGGATGTTGTGAGGGTGGTGGGGTGGCGCTGTTGTGACGTAGCCCAATGTTTGGAGAAGATCACGTAACTTAAAGGTCACAGGTTTTGATGTTGTTTTGATATTGGTACAGGTTGTCCACCCGTCTCCCAACATCCTGTGAACGGCTTCAAATGGCACAAACATTCATTAGGACTCAAGGATGAACATATTAGATCTTGTTGGCTAAAGGGCAAAGGTCACGGTGACCTCACAATTATTTTGTCCTTGAGAACATGATGTTTCAAACACTTCAAGAGACTCACTTCACATTTGACACAAACGTCCACTGGGACTCAAGGACACAACTCACAAACACTTTTTAACTATAATTCAAAGTTGAAAAACAATGATTAAAACAAAATGTCACACAAATGGTTAATATTTTCTATGACTCTGGATAAAAAGGGATGTAGATGGATGTAGATGCAACCGTGAGCCAATAATTAGAATTGATTATTTTAGTTTTTTTACACACAGTTCTCAAAACAACATGAAAGAACCAGTGAAAGAAGATGGAAGAAAGTAAACTTGGACCCATTTAACTGCTGCTCGGCAGATGTTACTCATTAAACCTCGACAGTGATGTTTCCTATAAGTTTAAAGAATATGCACTGCATTATTCAGACCTTTACTGGATTTAATCATGTGGCAAACAACATGCAAACTGTTAAGAAGAAGAAATGGAAAACTGAAGGTGAAAAGAGGAGGAGGACAAACCTAATTTAAACACCATCAGATGCTCCCAAACAGAGAGCGTCGTGGTCAAGATGAAATATTTTGGTTCCTCCCGTAGATGAAGTGGCTTCTTAAGATACTTTGAACCTTCTGTAAATGTGTAGGAGTTACTTATGTAATACGTAATCTATGATCTTTGCAAACTTAACACCTGTTCAGCTTGCAAATGTTCATAAAACCAAATTTTCCTCTTGAGAAGTGTCAATTCAACGTGTTCCCTTGTTCTTAGTAACTAAATTACATCAGTCTTATGAAGGTCAGTAAGTCAAACAGATGAAGACGAACATGAAACTTTCCTGGTCTACATGAAGGTCTCTGTAAAACATCCACAGCTCAGGTCAAACTGCCCATTAACCTGCTGAAAACGTCCCCCAGCGATGCCACCGACCCTCATCTGTCCCATGAGGCTCCGCAACAGGACGAGGTTCAGAGTGAGAAGGGCCACAATTACCAAACTGTCATGAATCACCGCCCTGTGAATCACTGGCTCTTGTGTTAATTGCAAAATGTGTCTCCTTTATTTCTAAAAAATAGTTTTTGTGACAGTGACGTTACTTTGAGTCACCCTCCTCGAGACGATGCATCATGAGGATTCATCTTATGCGACCGTGGATGACAGAATCCACATTAAAATGAAAAATGATTGAAGGGTGGGATTGTTGGTTTGTGGGACTGGAGGCTGATCTCACCAGGACGCTGTATGATCAGAGGGGAGTCATTCATCCCCGAGTGTGTGTCTGTCTTCGTCTGCTGTGCTGTGTGGGTTGGGTTGGGTCGTGTGGCAGAACTGTGCTGCCATTTTGGCCCAGAAACTCACTGACTGGTATTTTGAGTAAAAGTGGCAATAATGCAATAAAGATACTAAACTGTCAAAGATATAAAACCCTTAAAAATATGACACTATATCAATACAACAATGTAAAAAAATTATATACTGTAAAGCTGTACACTGAAGATACTACACCTTAAAGATACAACATTGTAAAAATACAATATAAAAATATAACAACGTGAAAAGATACTACACCATATAAATAGTACAACATAAAAATAAAACAATGTAAAAATACTATACTGAAATAGTACTACACTGTAAAAACAATCCATTACATCCATTACTGCCTTGACAATGTTATTGAATTAAAAGTCGATTAAACTAACAGGATGTATCTTCTGCAGCTAAGGGTCAATTAAAACGGTGCTGATGATGTGAGGCAGATTAGGATCATGGGAGTTGTTGACCTCAGCTTCTCCCAGTTTGGTTTCCTTCAGTGTCAGTGGTTCAGGAGGTTTTTTACCAGCAGCCGAATTATCCACTGAGTTCACCTCCTCTCCATAAGAACCAGACCAGGGGATTAAAACCAGTAGAAACGCTGAATAAAGCAGTTTCACTTGAAAAATCAGTGATTCGTCGGTGCTCTTCGGCAGACACGGGAAGTCTGAGCTGACATCCAATGAATAAAATTTAAAAAAAATGGCTTAAAACTGAAATGGATAAAAGTAAATTTGAAGCTTTGGGAAGGAAACCACAACACTGACGCATGAGCGTAGAGGATGTGACGCCATTGACAGGCGACCACATTAAACATCGAGACCAAATGACTACGACTAAAGTCACAGATTTCTCTGGTTTGACAATGGATGGAAACATTTGGGAAAATGTAAGAAAATGACTCAACAAAATATTTAACATAGGTTTAGGTGTTTTTAGACATTTTATTGTGGAAAAGTTCAAGATTATATCTTTTAATATTTATAAACATAATATATTTAAAGCATCGAAACCTTCAAACACTGTTATATACTCTGTAAGTGTGTAAGTAGCAGTTTACAGTTGTCGTACAGCTGAGATGTATTTTTTTCATTAACACTTTATTTCACAGGTCCAGTAGCTCCCAGAAATTTCCTACAACAACTGATATGTAATTGAGTTCAGCTGAAGCCTGGTGATTGTTGGGTAAAGTAGTTTCTTCAGTGCTTGTGTAAGTTTAGTGTGTTAATGGCTTTGGGGAAGAGTTTCACAGTAGAAAAAAACAAAGAATAACACAATAAATTTAACCTCCATGTTTACTGTGCTGCTAATTGGAGAACTCTGATGTTTCAGTGAACAGAAGGAAAAAGAAAACACATTTTTTTTGGGACAGTTTGGTTGAAACAGACAATTTATGTGCAAATGCAGTATTTGCCCGTCATTTCTCCTCTGTTTATTTGTGTGTAATTTCATTTGCGTGTGTTCAGAACGGGACATATGTGTTTAATTACCCTTAAATCAGCGTGTGTGAGCAGTTTGTGTGTTGTTTTGTGTATCTCCGTGTCCACCGGGAGTGTTTTCCTGCCTCTGTGTTGGTTGGGGGGTCGGCTTCGTGGAGCTGGATGCAGATGGAGGTTCTGTGGATTCAGGCCGGTCCTGGTTCTGTGGTTCAGGCTTCGGCTAATTGTGGTGGAAATGGGAGGGGCAGGAGGACAGAGGGGAGTTGGGTATCTTGCCCTCCCCTAAGCTCAATCTTTGAAGTATTAAGTGGACAGGGTACCTTGTCATTAGGGCTGAGCCTTTCATCTGTACAGTTGTGTGTGTGTGTGTAGTTTGTGTGGACATTGTTAGTGGAGGGCAGGGCACTGGAGGAAGTGAGAGATGGTGTAATTTGGGATTCTCTCAGGAACAAAGAAAAAAAAAAAAAAACAGTAAAAAGTAGGTTGGAACAGCCGCACAATGACAGTTCAGTTGTGATTGTGTATTTCCTACTTTTAATACCCGCAACTAGTGACTTTCAACAGATTCACCCAGTGTTTATGTCTTAATCATCCAAAAAACAAACAGATTACTCTGGGTGTAACTATCTAATTTTCCATGGCTCTAATACAAATACAAAAAAAGACGACATTTGGCTCATCTGGAACGAGACGATTCAGTGACTTGAAATCGATACGATAACTGTTTTTGCCAGAAAATTCAGCCAGTGTGACTGTGAAGTAAATACCTGGATACTGGACAGTGCAGGGGAGGATTCCTAATTAACAACCAACATTTCTCCAGGTTCAACAGTTGTTACTGATGATCTTCTGACTTTTCTTCCTGACTTCTGCCACAATGGGCAGGTTGATATGTTTGATATCTATTGGATGCATTGCCATGAAATCTATTTCAGACATTCATGTCCTCCTGAGGATGAACTGTAATAACTTTTCAACCATTGTTATAACATGGGTCAAATGTTTAACTTGCTTTAAAACTTGACTCAACACTTGTCTTGTTCTGTCAAATTTCCTCTGTTACTAAATGATGAAAAATTAGAATCTGGACAAACCAGAACAAAAACAGGATGTAGGAGAGCAACGCGAAGAGGAGCTAATATCTATTTTTCTTAAATCTACTATATCCAAAATCCATATGTCCAGAATGATGAAAAAACCCAGAGGACTGAATGAAGTTGTTGCTTCCTTTTTAGTTTTTCTGTCCATCGGCTCAAATAAGGTTCAATAATTACTTGATTATTTATTATTGGAACTAATCATTTTGATTCTGTTCAGTAAAGGTAATAAATAAAGTTAGTGCTGATGTTTCAGTGGAAGATGTTTCTTACCTAAAGATTATGGACTGTGTGAATCCATCGTGGAAACCCTCCTGTCACTGAAACAGCTGTTCTTTCCCAGTTAAACTCTTTTCTATCTTCCACCCTGTTGTGCTCTCGTCCTTCATCGACAGCCTGTCTGAGCGATGGCATTTTCATTAACTTGTGCCATCAGAGTAGAGCCGATCCGGGCTGATCCGGGCTGGGCCAGCCGAGGGGACGTGACTCCAGCACCTCAGGATGACTTTGTCACACTCGTCTATAGCCGAGGTCTTTGGGGAGCTCTGCGCCGCACCATTAGAGGCGGCATTGATTGAAGCACACGGTTTTTCAGCGGAGCACTTAGTTCAATCAATGACGTTTGCCCTGACCTTAACTACCTCAGTGAACACAGCTCCCCAGCTCTTGTCAAACCACTCTGCCGTTTTTATTGCCAGCAAAACGCCTGGGAAAAGAAACTCCAGATCCCCGTTTATACTAAGATCCTGCTGTGCTGCCATTAAAAAGGCCAGTCATTATGTCGCCTTGGCTTGTTTAGACGCCGTTCAGGAATCGGACGTGACGTGGAACCAACTGTCAACCCACCGTAACGTTACCCAGTTTCCTTTTATGAAGCCTCGACTTTACAATAAACTCATTAGGAAAACATTTACTGTGATAATCAAACATGTAGGGACATTTTCACATAGACTTCAACACAATCGCCCCTGATGGTCGTTAGATAGAATGAACGTTTAAGGCCCTTTAGCAGTGGCTTCACTTTACAGCCCCAGAGTCTACGTCCACTTTTATATTTAGTCTGTACGTTGGCGTCTTTCCCGCTGTTCTGACTTCCATCTCTAGTTGAAAGGTGGAGCAACAATGGCTGCCTCCATTCTGTGTTCGTACCTTTTTTACCAAACGGGAAGGTGGAACGAAGGCGCCTTGAACAGTCTGTGTAAAAGGAGCTTTTTGCTTCTTTTCATTTCTAAGCCATAACTTGGTTTCGCAGCCCATCTCTGCAGCTATTTTCCAGGTGTTAGGCTGAGTTTAAGGAGAGCGACATTGCTCAGCAGACGAGAAGTTGTTGTCCTGAAACCTTTTCTACTATCCGTCCTCTTCAGATACTGCAATTACTGCGGTGAATCGCGGCTCTCAGCGTTTCGGGGCGTGGTAGAAGCTCTCTGACAGATCTACGCTCTGACAGCAGCTCTGCTGAGTCAATTATAGTCTTTCAAATGAGCAGCATCTGTCTCATCTCTCTGTCCACAGAGGAGTCGTTCAGGGATGAAAGAAAATGCAAAGCAGCAGCCACACTTTACCTCCTCAGCTGAAGAGTAAAAGATCTACAAGCTCCTTTGTTTTGTCTTTTTCTTGGGATGCAAATGAGCAGAGAGACACTGGGGTCACTGATTTGATCCCAGATCCCAGCACTTCTCTGCAGTTTAGTGTAAATTTCTTAGTACAAAAGCAACAATTGTCCTGTTTTAAGATTTTGAGAGATTCCTGAACCAAAGGAAACTTCACCCAAAGTATCTCACCTCATTTCTTTTCCTTGTTTTGAAGGAAAAGAGCTGAAGTCTGAAACGGGGACCAAATGATTTGTTGAGGACAGATCTCAGTTGTGAATGTGTGAGTTACACACATCTATCTATTTTTCTTCCTTCAGTTTCAGGGACCTTAAATAATCTATGACCAATCCATGGGATGGTTAATCTACCGCTGGAGTGAAAATGCTGCTTTGTCATTTTCTTTCTCGGCTTTGGCACAAACACATTTTCAGATACCGGTCACTCACTTTCAGTCCATCACCGAGCAGCTCAATATTGTAGCTGGAGGTGAGAAATGCATCAGTTTAATATCTGACAAACATGTTTCAAGTTAGACTTTGGGCACTTGTGAAAACATTATGTCTGAGTGAGTTGGGTCCAATTTGGACGTGACTTTTGTTAGTTCAGTTCACTGGTTTATTACAGTTGACTGAAGGACTTTGGTTGATACAGGTTGATTAAATAAATGTGGTTCAACATTTATCTATAAAAAGTTGTACATGTAAAAAAGGAAAATGTCAGTGCACAATATAAACCATATAAAAACAAAGCTGTTGTGTGAAATGCCCCAGAGGATGAAGGTTTGATGCAAGTTTCACAAAAAGTCCAGTTGTTATTGAGCTACATTTAGAGCTACATCTGATTATTGTTTTTCTCATTGATTAGACAGATGTTTTTTAATTATGGTTTGATATATGAAATTTAAAGAAGAAAATATGACAATGACAAATTCACTGAATCCAAAATGACCTTCATTTTTCGTTCTGTCTGACTCAAAGATTATTGGTTTAGTAAATGGATTGATGGATGGATAAATGTATTGATAAAGAGATGGATCGACTCGATGATTCATCATTCACTTTATTTCTCCCCTCTGGGAAGTTCAAGTATTTATTATACAAGATCCTGAGAAGCCGGAGCCTGAAAATGTGTTGAATTTCGAACGTTTTCTGCTTGAAACGCTAACAATTCATAATCAACTAATCGATTCATCATTTTGGTTTTAAATTATGTGACGATTTCACAAAAAGTTGCAATTTCACTTTGACTTTCAAAAGAGTTACTGCTAAGTAAACGGATAGTAATGCTAACGCTGGCTATGTAGCAGTCGCGACACTTACAAAAAGCTCCTTTTAATAAAGTGGCACAGTGTGATCATGGCATTTAACAATATCACATGTAACAACATGTTACTGACTTTTTACAGGGACATTTCAGGTCGTCACAAGTGCAGATGCTCATGTGTTTGGGAGTGGGGGGGGGGGGGGGGGGTTAAGACATGAATCTCAGCACCTGTCAGATAAATATTAGATTTACTGGTGTTATTCAGTCGAGAGCAGTTTAAGATCTGGGGCCATCATCTGCTGTGGGACAGTAAAAATCAAGTGCACTGCCTCTTTAGTTAATTATAACTTATTACTAATTCATGCAGCTAATCCATTCACAAACTTATCCATTTGCTCATTTCCTATCTGCTGCTGGGACAGCTGGGTAGGCCTGTGTGTGTCTGTGTGTGTTTGAGGGTGGGGGGGGTGTTCAGTGCCTGGGGTGGTACAGTAGAGCTTGACGGACATATGGCGGGATGGATGGGACCTCTCGGAGGAAGGGAGTGACAGAGCTGGATGGCAGACAGACGGGGAGGTGATGACAGCGCAGGGAGACGGGCGTCACTGATACACAGCAGAAGAAGAAGAACAGCCTCATGTTTATTTCAGGCTCATACTGCTCTCCATGGACAAACAGTCGCACGCTTTCAATGAGTCAGTACAAGCTAAGCTACCTCAGCAGCAGCAGTGTGGAGTGGAATATGAAATCAGGCTGTGTGTGTGTGTGTGTGTGTGTGTGTGTGTGTGTGTGTGTGTGTGTGTGTGTGTGTGTGTGTGTGTGTGTGTGTGTGTGTGTGTGTGTGTGTGT
>CM076661.1:1944221-2035378 GCA_038496675.1 Rachycentron canadum | reverse complement strand
AGAGACAGGTGTGTGTGTGTGTGTGTGTGTGTGTGTGTGTGTGTGTGTGTGTGTGTGTGTGGCAGTTAGCAGTCAGTCTCTCTGGTGAGGGCTGTAGAGGCCCATCACAGCAGCCAGCTGTGATTGGAGATGATGTGCGTCTTCTGGCCCGGGGAGGGGAAGGGAAGCCGTCTCGTCTGCCGCCGCCAGCCTGACGGGAGATGACAGCTACCGTTTAGCAGGCGGGCAAAGGCAGGAGACCGCTCGCCTCCGGGTGTTGCGTCACAGCAGGTTTCAAAATTGTCGTCACAGCAGATTTCACAATCTCACCTTCCACCTTAACTCACTTGCTGAATATTTCTGGTGTAACAGGTCAGTTTACAGCATTACAGACAGAACAGCAGGTAAAGACGTGAAAAACAAAATTAGCAGGAATATCTGAGTTAAACGTGGCTGCACATGCTAATAAAAGCCGGTTGACCCTTGTTCTGGGGTTTTCGGCACTAATGCAGAAAAACCTTCTCTGGCAAATCAGAAAGTGTCAGGTTAGTATTGAAAACTAGATCCATCATTCAGCAAATCAGCCTCACTCCAAGCTCCAGCTGTTCCAGTTGTTCAGTCACTTGACCTCAGTGTCTTGAGTTCAAACTGTGTGGTGTGATTAAAGGTTTGGCCTCACTTGTTCAGTCGAGAGAGAGAGAGATAGAGAGGTGAAGAGGCTCATTTAAAGTTTGCTTAATTTTTACCAGAATGCATTGCAGCTATGAGGCATTTTCTGTTTATGTCGACTGTTTATTTTCTACAGAAAAAGATAAGTGGGTTTTTCGTCCATTTTTGGATTAGCCAGGAAATAGGCAGAGGCAAACACTGCCAAGATGGCAACGATAAAGCAGCCCACTCCAAACTGATTAAAAACTGCTCCTCAGAAACCTTTGGATGACATCACAGAGACTACGTCCAATTTTTATTTTCTATGTGTATGTTGACAGAAACAACAAGCAGCAATTTTAAAGGAATAGTTTATTTTAGGAAATGTAGTCTTTGTGTTTTTGCCTTTTGAAGAAGAAACGAGAACCAGGACACAGTTGAGCTTGAACTGAAGTGCTGGGCGGATGGATAAACTCTGTTGTTTGTCAGAAAATAGTTCCAACATGTAACTTCCTCACACATGTTCTGTTTGAATCACTTCTTCAGTCATGATGCAGAGAGAGAGGTGTTGAGGCCGATTTGTTGTTTGCTTAATTTTACCAGAATGCATTGCAGCTATAAGGCGTTTTCTGTTTTTGGCTCCTACTTATTTTCTGCAGAAAATCAATGATGGAAGCAGAAGTTAATGTAGAACCTTGAAGAAAAGTGGGTCCTCCAGACAAAGCACGCTGCCACTTCTCATCAGAAGATGCTCTCTGATGATGTGTAACAGCAGAGGAAGATCAGAGGGCGGAGTTTTCCTTTGATTTGACGTCTGCTCTTCTGATTACTTCCTTAGAAAGTTTCTAAATGTTGTTTCATGAGTGAGTGGTTTGGTGGATGTGGGACACAGAGCAATGATTCATCAGAGCGGCAAAGGCAACATTTGGCTAAACATTCCTGTGGCAGCAGCCTGACATTTCACGTGTTTGATTCTCATGCACAACAATGCACACATTAAACCCTCCTCGGTTCCATGGCGGCATTCTCCGGATTCTTCAGCCGCGGCGCTGAGGCTCGCTGTGACGGACCAGGGAGCGTCCTCCTTATCCGTCAAAGATCCATTTCATGAAATCCATCGTGGAGGCGCTCGGCACTGATGATTAATTCATCATACTCTTGTGATGTAAAATTACAGACTGTTTTGGAAAAATAGGCCAAATTCCGAAGCAGGACAAAATGTCTTTAATCAGAGATGTTTATTTAAAATATGGAAGCTGTTGAAAAGACTTTCAAAATAAAACTTTGGTTGGTGTGGTTTATGAGAGGACACAGGCCGAGAGAGGTAAATGATAAACATCACGGCTGGTTTGAGACGCATCATAACAGCGGAAACAAAAGTCGACAAGTCCAGTTTTTAGTCCAGTTTGTTTCTCCAGTCTGGACAAAATAAAACCTAGTTTTCAACAGCAGCAGCACTTAAAGCCTGGGTTTGTCCTGAGTGACTCAGAGCTGTCGGAGGAGGTTTCTCTGCTGTTTTTATACCGTCACGATGGATGGATGGACTTAATCAGTCAATATGGTCAAGACGACTTAATACTGGTCAACTAACCCGATGCATGATAACTCGAGCTGACGATGTCATTGATGATGAAGATGATCAGATGAATAACAATGACCTCATCGGTGATGGTATTGATGATAGATGATCAATGAAACAATGATCACTTCCTCGATGTTGTCAAGACGACTTGGCGCTCGATAACTAACTCGACCTGATGATGGTGATTAGGATCATGATGATGAATAATTTTCTATATCAATGCTTTGTATTGCTTCTTATAAAAGACCTAATAAAATAAAGTTTAACAAGGAAAAAGAAAACGTTGAAGAGAAGCCATTAGACTAAGCAGTGTGAGCATCAGAGGTTTCTGAGGCGGTAACGCTGCAGCTTTATTGGCTTAACGGTAAATATAAGCTCCGCACAGGTTCAGTGACAAAATAACGTGGAAGTATTAGATCTCATAAGGATCATAATGCGATAGGTGCAGCCTCTCCACACAAGAAATACACTTAAAAAATCATCAATCTGTTCCTGAATGTTGTTTCATTTTGTTTGAATCTTTTATTATGTCATTATTGTTTCTAATTATCTGGATGAACAGGTGACAGCTTGTAGAAGTCCAGGGTGTTTTCTCTGGTTACACTGCTGCTTTATTTTATCTGTTTTATCAGCTCTGGTGAAGGATTTGTCCAGTTTAGAAGAAGTAGAGTGAACCGGAGGAGAAGAAAAAGAGTTTTAATTGGACTTCCTGTTAAGTTTTGAGGATGGTGTGTGAAAACAGTGTTTGTGGTGGTGATGTCACCCAATTCCTGGAAACAGTGGAGCTGTTGAGATAAACACACAATAGTTGTTAGTTTAATGTGTTGACAATAAGAAAAATACAGAAAATGACCAAAGTTTTATTTTGATGAACAATTTCCAACTTACACACACGTTCATGAGCAGGGTTATCAAACCAGTGTGCTACACTGCGCCTGCAGGAGTCTGACCGTCCACCAGCTCCTATATATTCATACCTCCCTGCTCCGTATCTGGGGGGTGGGGGGGAGCAGGTGGTTGAGTGGGTGTACACTCGGTCTGGGCTTCTCCAAGGTCGGGGAGGTCAAGTTTTAATGGGCTCGCCCGGCCTGCCCGTGTCAGCGAGAATCTCTCACTCTATTTATTGCCTCGGCTGGCTGGTTATTTCTCCGGGGCAGAGCTGGCACCGAGCCTTATTACCTCATACAACTGCAGGGAGGAACTTTTACACCAGGAGCTGCTATTTTTTTTTTTTTCTCCTCCCTCCCTTTCTGTCTATTTTTGCATTGAAGGCCCTGGACTGACGACATGATCCAGAAACGTCTCAGTTTGAGTGCAGCAGTGAAACAAGGATAAACTCCTATATAGAGTATAAGCAAATGACAACGTGTCTTCTCTTTACTCCTGGTACGATCCGGTTTGTGGAAACTGGCGGTCATTGGATTGTTTGCAGCAAACAATATAATATGACTAATCCCAGCTGTTGTTGTAGATCTTGTTAACTGGGTCGTGCACATAGAAGTGCAGCCCATGTGGACTCATAAGACACAAAAAAAATGTTGCAGTGGTGAAACAATAGTCAGAACTTCTTAGACATATCACTGGGGGGAAGGACTGTACTGATAAAATCTGCCACTGAAAAGACACTAAAAGAAATGCTGTGAAGTGTCCTGATGATTTAAAGGTCATTAGTAGTATTTTGTGAAAAACAAAAACTATATGCGTTTTAATGATGTGATACTATCTGAGCACTCATTTTCTTTATTGTAACAAATTATCATTGTGATTCATCCTAATTTAAGTCACTCAAGTAAAAATACCAAATTATTGCTTGTTATAACTTAACAGATAAATCAACTTCTAAGACTAAAGACACAAAACCTGCAGTTCCTCTAATGGCCACGAGAGTCTGGCTCCAACAGTGAGTCAGTCCCATAGACTCTGTTAAACTGTCCAACTTTACAGCAGCGCCCGACTCCACCCCTGACTAATCCGAATAGAACCAAAACTGTTTTTTGTGTTTATTTCTGCCAAGATGGTGACGGTAGAGCAGCCCACTCCAAGCCACATCAAAATTACTCTTCAGAAATCTGCAGGTGACGCCACTGAGGCTATGTCCATATTTATTTACTCTGTGGGATTGACAGAAAAAACAAGGAGCAGTTGTAAAGGAATAGTTTAATATTTTAAAAAATTCAGTTGCTTGGTTTCTTCCTGAGATTGAGAAAGAAACGGCGAGAACCAGGACCCAGTTAGCCTAGCTTGGCAGAAAGCTTGAGCTCAAGTGTTGGGCAGATGGAAAAACACTCTGTTGCTTGTCAGGAAATAGTTCCAACGTGTATCTCCCTCCCACATGTTCTTGTTTGTGCGTTTCTGCTTGTGTCCAGGTTGAGCAAACAGGATATAATGTATTAATTAGTGAGGTGTGGTCAGAGCGAGGCTAGCTGCTTACGGGGTTTATGCTAAGATAAGCTAATTGCCACCTGTCTCCAGCTCTGTGTTAAACACACAGACAGGGGAATGGCATCAAGTTCCCAAAATGTTGAGCTGCTCCTCTAAGACATTTCTGGGTTTTTTTGTCTTTTATAGATGAACTTATTTATCAGAAATTATCCACACGTCTGTCGTCTTTTTTCCTCTTTGATTTCACTTTTCTCTTTCCCACTCATCGTTTTTTGAACATCCAGAATCCCTGACAAGGTGAAATATCTACCTTCATGTCGGCCTCTGCCGCCTGCAGCCTCCGTGGCCGGGCGCGGCGCAGGTCGAGGGGGTTTTTGTGTGTAGGAGAGGATCAGGATTGTTGCTGACATCAAGAGCTACGAGTCCGGATAATGTGGGCTCCGTTTGAAGTGTGGATGATGGGTGATCCTGCAGCACTGGGGCTACACAGCTCCATTCATCCTCCAGATCTCTCTCTCTCACACACACACACACACACACTTTCTTTGTTTTTTGGAGAAGGAGGCGGGGGAGAGTTGGAGGAGGGAGGGAGGAAGGGAGGAAAGGGGGAGTGGAGGAGTCAGCAGACTGACGCTTCCTTTTAATTTTGCCGGTGTGACTTTTTTCATTTTTCTTCCTGCTCTCCCTTCGACTGTTCTGTCCCCGTCGTTCTCCTCAGATCAGGCTGAAATGAAATACAGCTCAGGATTAGAAGGAGATCAGTGAACTCCTCTTAAACCTCCCTTTTCTCTCCAACCCTCCCTCCTCCTCCTCCTCCTGTCTGTCTCCTTCTCTTTTCTCTATTAGCTTCTTTCTCTCAGTGTCTCACCTACTGTCTCTTCCATTTATATACCCACAGTTTTTAACTCCCTCTGCCTCCTTTGTCTTTCCTCTCAGCTGCTGCCTGCTCATTCCTCCATGTCTTCCCTCCTGCTGCTTCTCTCCATCAGTCCTTTGTCTCTCAATCTCCAACCTACTTCATTCTTTCTGTCTTAATCTTTCCTGCTCAGCCTCTTTTTTTCTTTCTCTGCCTACTTTTCTCATTATTTCTCCCTCCTTTTGTTCCTGCTGTTTTCTCTGACTCTCTTTGGCATCTTCTTCTCCCATTTATATTTTCTCTCTCTGTTAAAGGACACGGTTGGTGATTGTCTATTTTTCTTATTGTCACCAAATCCCATGAAAAGGCCAGAACCTTTTGTCTTTGTGGCCCTTATGGTTGGATTTAACCATCAGCTGTCACCTGAATGTCAAGAGTTTCTGTAACTTTGTTCAGGAAAGTCCCATGAAGCAACAGAAATTAACATCCAACTGATCCCACTAACAAGTATTAGTATCCATGCCCCGATATATTTATGTCCTTAGAGCTCCATTGTTGTTTGGAAACTATTGGTTCTGGTACTTGGCTCCATTTTGGATGTGGTGCGAACAAATTTTATCAGCAAAGAGCAAAGTACGAAAGAAAAATAAGTTAGTTATCTTCTCATTAATCGTCGTAGTGGTCTTTTACGTCTGTCTTTTGTGTTTATACATTTTTATCTGACTGCACATCCACCCTGGAGAACCACGCCCTGAGGAAGACCCTGTTGTGGTCCAACCATCGTCGGTACTCATCATTGCTGTTGATATAGAAACAAGCCAAACCACACGGGGTCAGTCGAGGTGACGCAGACGTGTCTGTGTTTGGTTTCCTGTCAATATTGCTGCGGCGAAGATGATGTTGTGATGGCTTTGTGCATTGTTGCTATGGTAATGACGCCACATTGAGGCTGTGGGAGATGAACACTTGATTTCATCTAATCAACACAATAATTCTGAATTAACCGTCAGGTATTTGACAGAGCCATATAATCACAACACAACAAAGGTCCTCTTACTATGTTATTTGAGCACCATTTTCTGAAGAGGACCATGATCTAGCTCTGAAAAGTTTTGTACAATTAATGTTTTAGATTTATTAATCCTTTAACCTGAGATCTTACCAAATCAGATCAGGTAAAGGACAGATTTGTTTATATTTGGGGAAAAATAATTACGTTGTCCACATATAGAGGCAGACGGTGCTTCTGTTATACATAAATGTTTCATGCTCAGGTTGTAGCAACAGATTAGTAACAAGTTGAATTTTAATTGTTTATAAATTCATTTATTTGTAAATGTTAAAAGTTGAAGCTAATCAGATGAAACAAGGGATTTAAAAGGATAATGACAAAGGTCTTTAAAAACCTATCTGTGGGTTTTTTAAACCTATATTCCATCACAATTACAACATAATCACTAGAGCAAATGAGGGTTCATCCACCACTGAAAATAGTCCCCAACAAATGCTCTATTTTGTCTTGTTTGAGTAAGTTTTGTTAAGAACTGCAGCGATCAGCTGTTTGAGGAAGTTACTGAGCCTGTTTAAAAAAAAATAAAAGCTGATTTCCTGTCCAGTAGGAAGCAGTGATGTCAGGGCTGAGAGCCACAGACCCAGTGAGGAAGTACGACGGTGTTAAGAGAGTAACAAGTTGCTGGTTGTGGTCTTTTCCTGGGATTTGTGGACTCTAAGAACAACACAGAACAACACCAGCTCGATCCCTCACTCTACAACCTCCCTCCCCCCTTCACTTCGTTCTCTCCTTCCCTCGCCGGCTTCAAAAGGCCGTGTCCTTCACCTGTTAGTGTTTGTTCCTGCAGGGCACATTTCTTTGTGTTCTCTTTTTTTTCTTCTTCTTTGGTATTAGAGAGCCTCTGCAGCGAAGCATCTTATTCTCCTGACCACATCAGACAAGACTGCTGCCACCGGGGACACAGAGATGTGTGGGAGGGAGGGAGGGAGGGAGGGTATATTTGGGGTATTTCTGAGGCGGGAGGGGAGGAGTGTACCAGGCGTCAGGTTACCTGTATGTGTGTGTGAGGACCAGGACACAACGGGGGGATAGAGTTCACAGCCTTCGGGCACGGCGGTGAGGGCTCAGACCGCCGCCTCGTCGCCTGTCTCTGTTTCTCACTTGATGTATTTTCAGGCCGGGAGTCGTCGGCAAAAGAAATTGAATTTGGCGTCGTCTCAGACTTCTGCTGAACGCACCGCTGTGAGCAAATAGGAGCATCCTCACCGTGACGCCAGATGAAGGAGCTCGCAAGATGTGAGGAGACACACTTGAAAAAGTACCTGCACAAACAGTCTGAATACAACTAGTGTAACTCTGAAATGCACGTGGCCTGCAGTCAGGTACACAACATTGTTGACCAGTTGTGAGTCAGGGTGCACTATGGGACAATGAACGCACGTCGAGCTCTTCACCCCGTGCACACTGCAGCGACTGAAGAGAAATTTGTGGCTTTGTTTTCACATGTGACAGAGGTCGTTAAGGTCATCGTCAAGGTTACATGGCAGTTAACGGACCGAAGCTGCAGCTAACGATCATTTTCATGATCAGTTCATCTGATTAAATCGATTAATGACGTCGCCAGTGAAACGGGGAAGATGCCATAGCCAGATTAGCTGTTTCATGTTAAATTCACTCACATATTCTCTGTGCATACTTTGCTTTTCTATCAAACACTGATGATGCATCAGGGGCAATTCTTGATTTAGTGTCTTGCCCAAGGACACTTTAACATGCAGACTGGAGGAGCCGGGAGTCAAACCACTGATCTTCAGATTATTGGACGACCTCTTTTTAGAGAGATGCAGCAAATCTTAACATCTGAGAAGCTGAAATCAGAAAATGTCTTGAAAAATGACTAGAATGATAAATTGCTTGTCAAAGTAGTTGCCAATTGATTTTCTGTCGTTTCAACTCCACATGACAAGAAGCTTCACAGGAGACGAACGAGTGGATGACAGCTCTGGGTCACTTCACCTAAATCTCTTCTAGTGGTGTCTAGTTTTACTTTGATTTGCCCGAGTTTTAAGATTTCTGAGACTCCACCACTGTCTCTTCTGTTACTCCAGTTAATCCCTAGACTTACTAGATTGATGTCTTTCTATTCATGTGAGCACCAGAAGCTGCAGATGTTTTCACATGTGGCCACACACTGATTCACATCGCTTTATGTTCTGACACCTGGATTTTCAAAAGTCAAAACAGATGTGGTAACAAACCTGAATCTTCAGGTTCTTCAAACAGTGAAGAGTGTTAAAAGCCTCAGGTCACAGCTTCTCATTTTTTGTCAGTGCTGCGACTGAAGCTGATGGAAATGATGCTATTTATTTATAGCTTTAAGTCTATGAGGACGTTAACAACAGGTCAGACTGAGGCTGCGTCCACACGACGTCGACCAAAAGGATCATAGAAATCTAAACAGGAAGCAGATTGTCCACTCTGAAGACGATTAGTCGCACAAAATACAATTAGTAAAGACAGTTGTCGCATTACAAACAGCTGGTGGCAAAGACAACAAGGTCAGTAACACAACTGATTCATTACTTATGAGGCTTCCACCTCTAGAGGCCGATGAGATCCAATCAGGGAGCGAGCGTTGGCGGTCATCGTTTCCAGTGGTCTGTTTCCTCTTGTCCAGATTAGACCACAACCCTGGAGTTTTCAGGCTAAAATGAATCCAACACTGGAGTAGTGTGTCCGGCAGGAGGAAACGTAGAGATCGTGGACGCAGTGTGGACGCAGCCTAATGCTGATCTGTTCGTTTCACGTTTTAGAAGTGATGGACAACACACAGCGTAAATGTGAAGCACACAGGAGGAAATAAAAAAAACCGAAAGTATCTGCATCACCAGACCCAGATCGAAGTGAGAAAGGAATTATGAGCATTTTTTAAATTGGATGAACTGACCCTTTAAATACTGTGTAGCTACCCAGAGGTCTGGTACCAGCAGTGAGTCAGTCCCATAGACTCTAATGTTAAAATGTCCAACTTTACAGCAGAAATAAACATGTTTACAGCCTGGTACTAAAAACAGTTTTGGTCTCGATGGCTAATTTCCTCCGTCATGAAGCTGTATTTTTAAATTTTTTTTATATAACTCACCTGTTTCTCTTACACACATTTTATTAAGGCTTAAGTTACGGAGACTCGGGGGTGTGGCCACTTTGAATGACAAGTTGGCGTCCAGCATTGACGGCCTCAGGGTCACACATGCTCTGTCTTTTTATCCGTTTTTCACTTGGCTGGGAGATCGGTGGAGTGGAGCAGCTCAGAAACCTCTGGGTGACGTCACAGCAGCGACGTCCATCTTTACTTTCAGTCTGGGTGCAGGACAGATCCTCCCTCAGTCTGAGGACAGTGGTGTGATCCACTGTAGGAACAGGAGCTTGCTGAGGGATCCCTGTATTGATATGGGGGCAGAGCTGCATCTCTGAGTTGATGAACTGCTGCCAAAAAGTCCTCAGGCCTGACAGGAAGAGGACGAGATCAACAGGGAGGTGATTTCAGTTTTTGTAAATGTGCTGTTTCCCCTGACGAAGGCTGGTTCTGCTTCCTGTTAAGAAGTAGACGTCACGGCAGTTCATCAGGACAAAAAGAAAAAGTTGTTTGTTAATTTTAATTTCTTTCCTCGTCTCTTCCTCCCGTGTCAGGTTTTCAGCGCTGACTGGAATTTGTTCGTCAGCCAGAGCAAACAAACTCTGAATGAAAAGAGAAGGACGCGTTTATCTGTTCAATCAAAACTGTGCTGATTAAATCTTCGAGGAATTGAAGCAAATGAAAGCAAATGAAAAGCCCTTCGTTATTCCCTCGTCATTTGTGTCAAGGATTAAACACACAGGCTTCGAGACGCATTAAAAGGTTGTTCAGCTCAGAGCTGCCGTTTTCTCCTCCAAGAAACAAGAAGTTTTCCAAACTGATCTCTGGAGTTTAAATGTCTGAACGCTGCTGTTTTAGTGAAAATGTTTAAAACTGTGAAAATCCTGTTTTGATAAATATTTAGTTGGATTTTTAAATTGAATACACTGGGTCTGAACCTCATCTGCTCTGACTTCCTGATTGAGAAACCTGGATCAGGCCTTAAGCCCTAGACCTTTGCTCCAGATCCACGCCCCCTTATTCATTCCCTGTTTTATGGTCTTTTTCCTTCGTCTATTGAAGAAGACTTGAAACTAGAGACTCAGACCATAAACTCATTGGGAAAACATTTACTGAGCTACATATCAGATCTGACACTTGGGATATTGTTTTTAGCACTTTTATTCAAAATGATGAAAAGGTCCAGACCAGGACCAGGACATCCTCCTTCTTCTGCCTCTGCTTAATCATTAAAAGGACAACGATGCTAAAAAGGTCGATGAATAAACTTCACCTTCCTTTAGTCTCTATGAAACTCTGAACCTGAAGTCTGCAGATTCTTCTGCAGGCTCACCAAGAACAATTTTATGGGTTTGATCAAATTAGCCAGTGTAGATATATCAAAGCTGCGGCTGAATAATAACTCGGTAATTGCTCCCCCCTTCCTCCCCTCCCCCCTGCTCTCTCCGGGGTTGGACCGGTCTTATCAGCTCTTAGTCTCGCTGCCTCTCTGCCTCCCGGAGCGGCTGATCTCTCCCAGGGCTTGTCTCTGTCTTATCTCGCCCTCACACTTCACGGAGAGGAAGTTCTTAGAGGGCTGTGCCCGCCAGATAGCGACTGACCTGTCTCTTCCCTCTGGAGCGGTTTCCTTTTTTAAAGAAGCTGCAATCTGTGAGCTGAACTCAAATGGCTGACTAGATTATTCTCCCCCCACCTCACCCTCTTCACCACTTCACTGTGCAGCGAACACACCCCTCACTTTCTGTTCCCTCCCCCTCCGTGCACCTGTCTCTCCTTAATGAAGCGGGAAAGCTGCCTGTGGACTCAGGTGGCACTTCTTTGAAGTTGCCGCCCTGTTGGGAGTTTGAACTCGAGGCAGTGACGGGGGGGGCTGGGGCGGGGGTCCCTGTGAACATGTCAAAGGCAGAAAGACGATAGAAGTTAAAGACTCCCATAAATCTGCTGCTTTGCCGCCTCTTTAAAACGTTTCTTTCCATCTTGGCTGCTTTGATTGACTATCTGATGTGTGTCGGCAGCCGGAGAGGAGCCGCACTTTGTTCCCAAACAGCTAATCAAGGTGGAGTGAAAGCTGCTGCATGTCCCATTGATGATTTTTCTTCTCCTGTCAAAGCCTGTTGAAGACATTAAAAAAAAAAATCTTTGTTTCCTTTTATCAAAGTCAGTCAGATTTTCTTTGAACCTTTCTCCTCCAAACCTGAACCGTGCTCACACCTGAGGATTTCAAACGGCGCTTTCTTTTGTCAACAACAACAAAAAAAAAAAGTCTGTTGTTTCGTTGTCCCAGTCTGCTCCCGTCGCAGGTAAAAGCCGGGGAGAGAGCGTCCCGTCTTGGGCCTTGCGAGCGTCTCAGCGTGAAAAATGCAAATTGCCGTTTCAGCATCTCTGCGGTTTCAGAATAAAGCTGGGCTGCAATCTAGAAAGCATATCGTAATTGAAAAGAAAGTGTGTTAAGGTAGAGCCGCTTAGACGCGAGTTAAGCCTATTAACGTTTTATCAGGAGTCACAGTAGGTTTTATTTGCTGATTAACCCCTGATGGAAGATGCTCCATGAGGAGGAGCTGCAGCAGCATGCTTTTATTTCTTACTTTATTTTTTGTGGCCAGCTGCTGTTTCCTGTTTCAGCCCCTGGGACTTTGAAAGCAGCCGTGAAAAATGTGCATTACAGCAAAAATGTTCTAAGTGTGTCGGCTGTGGTTTTTGTGTGTGTGACAGATGGTGCTGCTGACAGCGGCGAGCTGGACCTGAGCGGGATCGATGACAGTGAGATAGAGCTGGTACGTACCTGCTGCTGAATGAGCTCCATTCAGTCTTTATACCCTGGCTCCTAAATCTGCTCTTTACTGCAGCTGCATCATCAGATCTGAAAAATTTGCATCCGCCTCAACAACATATTCAACACGTTTTTAATTAACTTCAGTGAAATTTGGTGGAAAGTTTGGTCAAATTAATGGTGAATAACTTTGGGAGAAGGAAATGCTTCAACATTCCTGCTCTTCTCTGTTCTCTTATTGAATTAAATGAATGAATGAAAAAGTAATTTACATAAAAAATAATCTGGTATGGATCAACACAGACACACAAAGTGATCCACACTCTTAAAATCTACAGGAAACGGAAACATCAAGGTAAGAAGACGTCATCTGTGTCAGAATAAAGAGTCATGGGACGTGTGTGTGTGTGTGTGTGTGTGTGTGTGTGTGTGTGTGTGTGTGTGTGTGTGTGTGTGTGTGTGTGTGTGTGTGTGTGTGTGTGTGTTTCGTACAAAATGAAAAGATAATTGACATTTTCTATGATAAAACTGACAAGTTTGCAAACACTGTCCCCCAAAGGGCTGAAAGATGAGAAGCTGACAGGTTATAACGCGAGACATTCAGGGACTTTAAAGATCTGTGTGATCTATGACTCCCTCAAGACACCAATAATTCATATGATGACAGACTTAAACTTATGAAAGCTGCAAAACTGCTGTTCCCATTACATATTTTTGTATTGTAATTTTCTTTTTTGTTAAAATGAATTTGATAAAATTGGTTTTGAGAAAAGTGTCATTAAGCCTCAGTATCAAACTCATTTTTATTGTAGTTTGCTGATGATACAAACATCAGGTAAAGGCCTACAAACAAAAAGCTGAATATTTGTAATACGGAATATTTAATATTTAAGGTAAATGTATTAATCCTGTAGGAATTTCTTGTACCAAGTTGCTCCAAACTACAGTAACACAAGTGACAAGAATAGCAAATATAAAGCGGAAAGTAGGTGAACTATAAAAACACTGAAGGAGAGTATTAGTACACATGGTCATAGTGTGATTAAAAACCTAACATTGCACATTATAGACAAAAATACAGATGTTTAAAGTCAGGGTGAAGGTTTTCAGAGTCAGTTCATGTTGGACCTCAGGGCCTTTAACCTGTATATATTATCATCAGTTTTAGCATCAGAGGAAGTGTTGTTGATGTGTTGTAGCTGTGTTTACTCGGCTTTGCCTGATTTACACCAGAACATCAATCAGTCACTCTGTGTTTCCATAAATGAGGAATTTCTCTGTTTGTTCAGTGGAATTAATGTGTAAAATATACAATAAAATTAAAATTACCACAGTTCTTAATGCAAAACTGACACATTTTAATCATAAACAACACTAAATTAGCATTTCCATCAGTCCTGTTGTGTTATGCCTCATTATATTGTTCAGGTGTTGATGATATCGCGTGAGATGAGGTGAGGCAGCGTCGAACAGGAGATAATTTCCCCCCCCCCGGATGAAAAACCAGTGGTAGATTTGTTGCTCACTTCTCCCTGAACTCTGCTGACAGTGCCTCTGCCTCTCTGCAGTATCTGCTGGATGACAAAGAAATCAAAATCAAGACGGCGCTGTGGATGGCTGAAAACTCCGACTACCTCAAAGAGCAGAAAGGTACTGTCAGGATGCGACTCCACTCCGGCACTGGTTGTGTTTCAAGGCAGAGTTCAACTTTTACATTTGCATGCAGTGGCTGCTTTTGTCCCACAATGCACCTTTTCTGTATTTTCATCAGTTAAACCTCCAACTGAACCTGCCAGTGTTTAAACTCGTGGCCTGTTGTGACTCCCCTCTGTGTTGTATTGATATTGTTATCTCAGTTTGTATTTTCAGACTCTTGTTTTTTTGTTTGTTTTTTTCTTTTTTCAGAGAAGGAGGCGAAGATAGCGAAGGAAAAGGAGCTCGGCATCTACAAAGAGAAGAAGGTAACGGCAGTTAACTCAGAGATAAGGGCGGGAGCTCGAGGGACAAACAGGAAGTTTGATGGTCAGAGAGTCTGAGACAGAATCTGTCAGCAGAACAAAATATACCAGTCAGATCTGGTGTCACATGAATCTGATCAGATTTTGAGGATTTGAAATTATCCAACCAAAAACTTCTCTGACCACAGAAGCATTATCCCTTATCTTAAAGGTCACACAGTTTAATGGTTTGATCCAGTCTAAAGGTAGATGTTAAAGGTCCATACAGTCTAAAGGTAGATGTTAAAGGTCCATACGGTCTAAGGGTAGACCTCCATGTGGTCTTTGATTATAAAGCAGGTCTAGGTTCTATAATAATACAATGAAAGTATTAAAGGTCTCTATTTAAAATACCATTAAATATTCAAATGACATTAATTATAAATCTATAAATCTGAACTGTTTTTGTTTGATAAAGAAACTGAAATATTGAATATTGAAAGTGTGGATCAGCTGATTGTACCAAGACAATCATTCAGACAGATGTTCACTGAGACAGGAAAACAGCTGGACACTCAGTCAGGTAGACGGACACAGAGATGGACAGACTGAGCTGTGAAGCCACAG
Source organism: Rachycentron canadum (assembly GCA_038496675.1). Classification (NCBI taxonomy): domain Eukaryota; kingdom Metazoa; phylum Chordata; class Actinopteri; order Carangiformes; family Rachycentridae; genus Rachycentron; species Rachycentron canadum. The sequence continues at coordinate 2,020,449 of CM076661.1, read as the reverse complement.
ATAATCAGACGGACCAGGCTGCACGTCCTGTGAAACTGGTTCCCTCCCATTTCCCATTACTAGTTTTGGCTCAGTGTGGACCCTTTGTTAGACCCAACATCTGCTCTCTGGTTTTAACTAGCTGGATTAACTGCAGTGGAGCAGAGATCTAATGAGACCCGGAGCCTCCTGACAGCACTGATCCAGCAGCAGCAGCCTGTCACAGCACTGACAAATGAGGGAATAAATAAATAACACGAAGGGCATTCTCGTCGACGTCTGCCAGATCTGTGGAGACTGAAGACGTGTGAAACCTGTTTAAAAGTTTTGATTTTCAGAGGAAGAGAGACTCTGATCTGGGGCCTTAATTTGGATGGAGGTCAAGGTGAACGTGGAATAACTGAAGCTAAGTGATGACCTCAATCTGGCGTCTTAATTGAGATAAATTGTTGATTACAGGAATGTGTTCTGCTGTAAATTTGATTGCTGAATTGGTCTGAAATTACTCGCACTCATTTTTGGACGGCAGCTCTTAGGTCCCTCCTCTGGGACCTAGATGGTCAAATAGGAAGACAGAATTATTTCCAGACAACATTTGACCGTGTTCTGAGCAGATCTGGACTAAATTCAGTAAAGACCACAGCGTCTTAATTGTGAGTTGTTTCCAGTGTGGTCTTATTACAGTCAGGACGGTGCCGTGTTTGTCTTTAACCAAAGAAATATTTTTTTCTTCGTACCAGCCGAGAGGCTCTGGGAGGCGGCGCCCCCCGATCCGAGCCAGCACCGCCGACGAGGCCATCGGGAAGATGCTGGAGCAGAAGAAAATCTCCTCCAAGATCAACTACGACGTTCTGAAGGACCTCAACATCAAACCCGGCGCCAGCCCGGCTCGCAAGGAAGAGTCTGTGAAGACGGAGCCGTGTGCCGCCAAGGTCACCAGACGCAACCCTAAACCTGCACGAACGTCGCTGAGCCTCAGCACGCCGCTCAGCACCCTGGGAAAAAGGTTAGTGGGACACATGTGTCGTACTTGTTTGTATTGGGGTTAATCAGGTTTGGTCGGGGTTTGTGTCCTGGTTTCTTCTAGAATAAACCACCTGAATGTGGGTTTATCAAACCTATGACCTCACATCAAAACGGGTGACACACCAAACCTCAGGGTGACACAGACATTAGTTAACGCAGGAACATAACACAACATCCAGACAAAAAGCACCAAAATTAACAGGTATAGTCAGGTTTTTTTAAACCCACTAAAATGGGGGTTTACTCCTTTTACACTCCCTGCAGGGAGCAATGTCACCACATGCAGTTGATGAGATCGCTCTCTTTCTTCCCTGAGCGCAGCGTAGCTGCAGCGTTTGTGCTTTAAAACGGGAAGGAGGCAAAAATGTACATGTTCACTCAGGTGTTGTGTTTAAATCACTGACAATCAGAGCCAGAGCCGGTAAATACCTGCCTCCACTGCCCGGCTCTGAATGCTGATTCTACACTTCTCCATTGCAGACAAAAGCCAGATGTTAGTGTTTCTGAGCTCAGTCAAGTCCTACAACATTTAACCCTTTTAGACCCAGATTAGGGATTTTCTGTCTTTTCATAACTTTATGTAGTCATTTTAAAAAATGTCCCCAAGTCTCCACATATTCAGAATCAGATCAACCTCAGCTAATTATATATGTGACTCAACAAAGACTCTGTTCACTGTAATAGGGGATAGTAGCTCAGAGAACAAGAGGAAACTAAACACACATTGAGTTTCTCCTTATTTTCTAGATAAAAACACTGTGAACCAAAGAAAACTTCAACACAGGAAGTTACACACGTGTTTGTGTTGTTCTAGAGCTGATTTGAAGTTTCTCTCTTTATCTGATCTGAGTTCTGCTCATTCTTTGGAGCAGTAATGATGAAAAATCAGCTCCAAAGCCTCTAATGCTCTAAATATCTTATTGTCCATGTCCCTCTGTCTTTATTCTGTCACTACAATAAACTCAGAGCAACTTCTCCTCACTCTGAGATCAGAAAAATACAGGATTGATCCCATTGACTTTGGCTACAAGCAGCTGACAGCTAGGCCTCTGAAGGAGACACTCTGATTGGCTGTGACATCACCCACTGGAGCCAATAGGAGCGTCCCATGTAGAGACGTGACTCTAGACGTCACTATCAAAGATGGAGGATGAGAATGGATGGATAAACACACAGAAGTAAAGCAGCAAAGCTCCAGTCAAAGGCTCAGACTGATCCAGATCTGAACTAACTTCCTTCATGAGTTTATCACTGAAGTCAGTGTCACACAGGACAAATCAGGGCTTGTTAGAAAGAGCTGATTCTCTAGTTGAAAGAGAAACAAACAGCTCCAACAAACGCGGAGCAATAATGTTGTAAAGACGTCATGAGTTTTGGAAATATATACACGTCTGCGGACTTAATAGGTTAAAATAGAGCCAAGATAATGCTCATTCCAGCTGCTCCAAACTAATAATAACATGAAAGGATTTAATAACTTTCCATCATGAAGCTACCATTTGTTTTTGTTTTGCTGCAGTGATTCCTGCTGAGGAGGTCGGACTTTTCTAAACTTTTAATTGTTGATACATCAGTTAAAAGCATAATTCAAACTTTAATGTGCTGACGTCTGAATTCTCTAAAAACAATCAGATCAAAAAGATAAAATGAAGGATAAGGTCAAACCATCAGAATCATATTTCTTCTATTCATTCTTCTTATTTGTCAAAACTTGGTGTCTACATCAGTTGAAAGAGAGTGGTATATGTTATGGTTGTGGTGGTTAATGAAGCCTGGAGTCTGCAGCAGAGATGAGATCCACACCCCCAGATTTCTTCCTTTTGTTTATCTTGTACTTTTGAAACTTCAGACCCGACCGACGCCGACTGAAGTCACATCGTTTATCAGACTTTGCATCGCTCCCTCCGGAGACACAAAAGCCTTTATACTAATTGTCTCCCTGCAGCTAATTGTCTGTGCATTACCCTTTTTAGCATAAATCTGATGGCATTAAAGATGAAGCCTCCATAGTGTAAACATATGAGATGACATATGACATGAGTGACTCTGACCTGCTCCAAAAATACTGTCTGTGTGGTGAATTAATAAAGAATTAATTCAGAAAATGATCTCAAATCATCTACTAAATTAGATCAGATGATGAGTGTTTACTCTCCTCTTGTTAACACTATTACCTGGGAGTGGCCCCCTGATAAACTCCTAAAGTACATCAATCCATATTTAATTATGTTTGGGGCTGCCCACCCCCCTTCAGTCCCTCGGTCTATTAAATAATCGTCAATGCAAACAACAGACACTCAATTGAATAAACAAGAGATGGATGGCGAGCGTTTACTGGGGTCTGATGTGACCCCCCTCGTCTTTCCTTCCCATGTGACGTCGGTTTGACTCCGATGAGGCAGCACTTCCTCTGCCCTCTTCCTCTATGAGGAATCACCTGCGACAGGGAGATAGACTCTGGTGGGATTTTCCTGACGTACACCTTCTCTGCCAGGATTTGCCTCTGGCTTTTGCAGAGCAGGGAAAAGCTGAGGGGCTTTTTCAGTTTGTTTGGTGTTTGGGGGGGAATTGGTTTCCTATGGCTCTGTTTTTAAACCTCTTTCAGTTAATGTTGGTTTTAGGTACCATCATGGAGCTTTATAGGACTCTATAGAAGCAGCTGTTTAGCGATTAAGGGGATGTAAACCCCCCCGTCTTCCTTCCCCTCCTCACTCTGTGGTTAGTTGAGCTCCAGTCATCTGGTTGCAGTTTGCTGGGCCTTCGTAAACCCCGTCCTGAGCTCTGCGATAATGCATTTGGTTTCAGACCCACTGAGGAGTTTGATAAGTCTGCTGTTTATTGCAGTTGGGATTTTTTTTTTTTTAGCGCCCGTTTCTTTTCAAGTCAAATGAAATGTATTTATAAAACAAAACGAGTTCGTCGCGAGGCCGTCCACAAAGTGACAGGGGATGTAAACACATATAAAAAAAAAAAAAACAGGAGAACAAACGCGTAAGATTTGAGGCCAAAGCCTGTGAGAGTGGAAAACAGGTCATGGAAACAAACATGAAGAGGCAGAAATTCACTTTCTAAAAAATCTCCCAGCTCTTTCTCGAGCTCTCACATGAGTTCTGCTAATCATAATTGGAACTGTATTTAGGCGGCTGTGGTTCAGGGTTTGGGATACATCGTCCATTAATCACAGGGTTGGAGGTTCAATCTCTGGTTCCTTCTGTCAACGTGTCGAAGTGTCCTCAAACCAGACACTGAACCCTGAACACTCCAGCTCATCTGCCATGTGTGTCTGTGTGGAGCCAGTTTATTTTGTAATCATGTGATTTTATTTTTTATTGTTTGTAATTTAAGGTACAAGCTGCCAAGGAAGTTCATGTTATTACAGAGAACTGAAAAAAGGAACGGAAAATTGAGGAAAAACTAGAAAAAAGAGAAAAACTGAGATAAAAAAAAAAACTGAATCAGAAAAACCTGAAAGACACAGACAGGAACACAAAAAAACGAAACAATAAAATAAAGACCTTGAAAAAAGTAAGAATTTAAAAACAGAAAAAGCTCTGAAAAACAGATGGGAGAGAAAATAGGAAAAAAACTGAAGAAACAGAAATGAAAAATTAAAAAGGGAGAAAAAGCTGATGAGAGAAACGAAAAGAAAAACAAAGGAAAAAACAAAAACCTGGAAGAACAGGCACAAAAAAACAGAAAGCAAAAACACAAAGGCCTGATCAATGGAAAAAAAAACACAAACTAAAAAAGTGAAACAAACAAACAAAAAAGCTAAGAGACATATAGCAACACAAAACACACACAAACAGAAGAAACAGGAATGAAAAACAACTGATGACAAAAAAACACACTGAAACAAACTGAAAACAGAGAAAAACTGAAAGCAAAAAAAAAAAAAAAAAAAGCCCTGGTCAATGGAAAAGCAAATAACACTGAATAACAGAAACAAAAAAAAAAAAAACACACAAAAAGACACAAAATAGAAAAAAGCTCCTCCTGATGTGGACACAGTCAGTAAATGACTCCCAGGGGAAAACGCACCTTCTCTGACACAGTGATTGATGACGCACATTATGACACATTATGGCACGTCCCATTTACACCATGGTAATGTGACACCTTATTGATCGTTGTGGGGAAATTGCCTTTGTGCTGCCGCTGCTCCGCGGGGAGGTCAAAGGTCGGCTGCAGCACAGGGAAGCTCGGCGGCGATGCAGTGTCTTGCTCGAGGACACTTCAGTAGAGAGAGCGTGTGGGTCTGCATCCATTCATCCTCCTTTCATCACTCAATGAAAGAAACTAAAAGATGTCGCTGTCTGAAAGTGGCTCGACACGAACACGGCTCAGTAATGAGGTGGTGACCAGCTCCACTCTACAAACAACTGCCTCTTGAATTGGTTTTTGTTTGTGTGATGGACTGACAACATCAGACTAAACCCAGGGTTTAGTCTGACTTTGCCCCAGGCTCCTTCTCCCCAGGGTTTCCTGTCTCCAGAAACACTGCAGCTGTAACATTTCAAAGTAAAGTCCCCTTTTTTGGTCTTTATATAAATATATTATCATTATTGGTGCACATATTAGTTTACTTTCATCCTGAAGTTGGTCAAAACTGAGATAGTTGAACTGCTTTAAAGGTAAATAATGCAGCAGAGAAGAAGTATTAAGTCACAGGATTGAAATGTTGTATGTATTAAAGTAATTGAGTAAATGTACTTAGTTACTTCTCACCACTGGTCTTCGTGCTAACTTTACCTAACCTGTTACTGGCTTCATATTATACAGCATTAAACTCCTCATCAAACTTTTTATCCTTTATCCTGTCGACTTGTGACTAATTTTAGGTTTCACACACTATTACTGAATTAAAATGAATGAATTACTAGTCTACCAATAAAACTCTATAATTCTCCTTTTAACTGGAACCAAACTTCAGACCTATGAAAAAAATGGTCACTGAATAGAATTTTTCCTGTTAGAAAATGGTTGAATATGAACTAATATCATGGAGTCGACATCACTGCTCTCTTCGAAATATAATATTTGATATTTGTGTTGTTGGGCAGATAAAACAGTTTTTAGACGTCACCTCAGGCTCTGGACCTTTTCCAGGCTTTTCTCCTTTATTATATTCACAGTGAGACAGAGGGGAGTGAGGAAAGAGAAGGATAACGTGCAGCAAAGAGCCACAAGCCGGACTCAGTCCTGTGGTTAGGATCAAGCCTTAATGGTGCACGTTCTACCTGCTGAGCCCCCAGACTCAACAATGAATCAATGGAAAGGGTCAATGAATATTTTAGCTGTCAGGAAGTGAAGTAAAGCAACAGATTGACAAAAACAGTGGACGGCCACAGAGCTGAGGGTCTGCTGGATTTGAACCGCTCCAGTTGGCTAATGGCTGCTGCCAGGGAGGCAGATCTCTTCCCTGGAAAGCCGACATGCTCCATGAATGAGAGCGTCTCCTGTCTCACGTCTTGGCTCTGATCTCTTTGAAGAGGGTCCTCACTAGTCCCGTGTTTTTAAGAATGGACGACCTGTTTGAATTTTTAAACTGCCTCCCTGTCCTGTCAATGAATCATTGATGCTGGTCTCCGCTCTGAATCATTCATGACGCACTTTTCTTTCATTTTTTTCTTTTATTTTTCCTGAATGGAGACTCGCTCTGTCCATTTATTGAGAAATCGCTGAACTCTGCACTTTGTCACGTTGAATGCACAACGGTGTTTTCAACCTCTGCGGTTTCCCAGTTTTCTGTAGCTGTAGCCACAAGCCATTAGGAAGGAGAGAAAATGCCCCGCGGGCTCGCGAGCAGCAACTTGGTGATAATCTCCCATTCTCTAATAGCATGTCAGTGGCAGAGAAGAAACATCAGAAAAAAGGACAAAAAGCATCTCGACCAGCGACCGTTGAGCGCAGAAAGGCCCCTTTCAGCCGGTCGGTGGAGGAGCAGACCGTTGCTCTGGACCCTGAAAAGGTTGTTGTGCTGGTTATTGAGGCCTGGTGTCAGGGAGACCTATGAAAGTGCAGGAGAAGGCCTGCTGACAGTGCAGCCATTGTGCCTTGTTTCGAGGCCTCGCTGAGGGGCTACACTGAGGCATTGTGCTGCTCCGGCCTCCCCCTCCTCCCTCCCTGCGCCGGTTCCTCCTCCAGGCTCCTGGCTGCTCCCTGTGCTTCGCTCCAGGCTTCGCTGTCGTAGATTTGGGCTCTCACTCCGCACCAGGCTCTGAAGAACAGCCTGGAGTTTATTTTTTCTCTTGTTCTCTTCCATCTTTCCCTCCTCATGTTGCTGCTTCTGCATCTCTTTGCTGGGATATCTGACCCTTTCGGGCCCTTCCACTTGTAGAAGTGTAGAAACTGACTTGCTCATGAATGTCCTTATGCTCCATCCTGCATGTTTTTGTTTATTGTCCAAAGTCCAGGTCTATAGACTCAGATGTGCCTTTCCCTTAAGTATTTAAAGGGATTTACGGTGTCCAAGCCTTAAATTCAGGCGCTTGAGGGATCTTTGTGGACCTTTTCCTCTTTCCTACAGGGTTCATAAATCTGCAGGCTCTGAATCGATGTCAGATCAAATCGATGATGCTCTTTATTCTCTCTTAGATGATTTTCAACAGGTTTGAGTGAAGAGTTTATAGCCCTTATTACCCATGTTTCTCTTGGGGCTGCAGATATTAGTTATTTTAGTTATCACGTACTCAACCAATTATTCCATCAATTAATCTTCTACTTTTGTCTTATTGAAGAAAAATACATAAGAAAAGAAAAGAATATAGAAATTATAAAAGAGAGAGGCTCTGTTCAGACACTTCATGATGGTGGACAACTGAGCCGTCATGTGGATTAAAAGAAGCCTCGCTTGCGTTTATTAATCAAGTTAATTGAGTTTCTTTGAATCGTTTCAGCTCTAGTTTCTTTGTCCACTGTCTCATCCAAATGTTTCTCTTTCTACAAACTGCAGCTCAAATAAACTGGTCAATCATTTTTCAGGATGTTTGTTTTGTTACAGTTTGTGTTGTTGTGCGACATCAGAGCTCGTCTACTGTCACAACTTCACAGTCTGAACTGTCGAGTGTGAGACAATGAGTCTGACTATAAATACAGATGCGATCTGTCTGTTGGTTGATAGTCATCATCTTTTCTTCTTCTGTCTTAGCTTTCTCCAAATTCACCTCAGCTCATCTTTCCGTCACCTTGTCCTCGGTTCCTTATTCTCTCCCGCTTTCTTCTTTTTTTCCGACATCCTCTTCCCTCCATCTCTTTCATCCCGCTTCTTATTCCTGTCCCCACACTCCCTCTCTCGACCTCCTTCTCTCTCCTCCGCCTGTCCTCTATTCTCTCGCCTACTTTCCTAATCCTCCTGTGCCAGTGTCTCCCAGTTAAAAGCCTTCAGCAGCAGCTACAGGCCTGTTGTATCAGCCGGCACCATCAGCTCTGCTGTAGCTTTGGGCTCCTGCAACTCGCTAACGAGTTCTTTGTCTTTCTCCTGTTCTTTCTTTCTCTCTCTCGCTCTCTCTCTCTTTTTTTAACTCCCTGTTTATTCTCTTTCATCTTTTCTCTTCATCTCTCTGCTCAAGTGTTTGTACTTTACTAAACATGGTGTTAATTTGCTTCATTTGACTCAGACATGTTTGATGGCAGGATTTGAAAATGAGCCTTGATTGGTGTGACGGCGGAGAAGCCGGTTTGATCAGACCAGTCGCACAGATGTTACCACTCCGCTGACATCTGACTGGACTTGTTGTTGTCTTTAAAAGGTCAGAGAGGATATTTGGTTTTACTGCTTTAATGCTTCTTGTCATCCTTTGTAGCTTTAGTCAACTTTAGGGGGTTTCTCTGGTTTCTCTTTGAACCTGGAGCCATTTGAAAAACTGAAATCGTTTGGTTCATTCGTCCCATTTGAAAGCGCCTTCAAATGCAACCTTTTTTAATGGGCAACTAAGGCTCCAGTTGTCGGATCCTTCACGGCCCAAACTCTCCCAAGGTTCTGTGAGCACTGGTCGTGAAAATATAAGAAATAAAAACAGCAAAGAGCACAAGGATTTAAATGTCATATGTACTTTTGGGTCTGAGCTCAGTTGAAGAGCTATAACAGTTGACACCATGGGCCGTAACAGGAGCCGTGAATCCTTCGTAGACCAAACCGTCTCCTTTCAGTTTGGCCTTTGTGGCTACGAAAGACCGCACCTTTCATCGACCACCTCCCCCGAAGGATGTGGCCCCTGAATTTCGACACAACTTTCTTCATGGTCAAGTTTTTCATCTAAATATTATTACACAGCCAAGGTCATGTTCAGAAAAGAAATCATACAACTGATGTCAATACCAAACATCAGCATTTATGAAGTAACATCAGTGTTTGAACCAAGTTCTGATTTGGTCCCTGACAAATAAATCTTCCTCTACATGTTTAGTTTTCTTCGTCAGTGACTCATCTGACCTTGTTTGCTGTTTAATGCTGAAGATTCAGTTTCAACAGAATTACCCCATAAACCAAAACAAAGAGCTGAATGAAGCTAAAACACTTCTTTAATTTAAGAGGACCTGAAGAGTTGGTGATGTTTCTGTGTGGGTTCATCAACATGAGCGAAATGACGGTAATAAATTTGCGAAGCTTTAAGGTTGGATTTACATTTGTGCAGTGAAGAAGTGTCCAGCATAACATGGAGAAACAGCAGTAAAATAAACGCTGGTTTCCTATTTTTATATTCATCTCACAACCTCTCAGATTTATATTAAAACCATGTTTGAGCCTTTTTTTTTTCATTCACTTTTTTAGTTCATTGTTTTCTGTTTTTACTTCCTGTTTGAACTCAGGGCATCGGCTCAACAGATAAAGATCGTTTTCGTCCCTGTATCATCCATTTAAGTCAAAAATTAAAAGGTCCATGTCTGTAAACTATCAATTCTCACGATGGCCACTGTTTTCTTTTTTTTCTTGGCTTTTCTCCCTCTGTTATCTTGTCTTCCACCCCTCCCTCCTCCTCCTCCTCCCTTCTTCTCCTGCTCTGTATTCCCTCAGCCTCGGCCCTTCAGGGACAGCGGGGCCCTTCTGTACTCACTGTACCGGACAGTTTTTAGGTTCAGGCGTCCCATGCACTCGTTCACTCTTCCTCCTCCTTCTCCTCCTCTCTTTCTACCCCCCAACTCCCCCCTCCTCCTTCTGTCTCTCCACCCTCCACCTCCTCCAGCCAGCTGCCAAACAGACCCTCCCTGTTCCCTCCATCCTTACTGGAGGATGGAAAAGCAGTCTTCCAGAAATAGCCCAGATAATTGCCCTCCAGTGATATTTTTTCCCCCCTCTCGGTCACTGAGCCGCTTCTCTGCTCCTTCATCTGTTCTTTTCACATTCAAAGCTTTTTTTTCTCTCTTTTTAGAGAACTTGTCTGATTCCAGAGCTTTTTTTGGAGAAAGAAAAGAAAAGACAGACAGAGAGAATTCCTGACTGCATTTCTTTTCCTCGGTGGGAGGGAAGCTGGGGCAACCATTTTGGTCTGCGTTGGTTTTCCAAAAATGTAAATCGGACCCACAGATTTAGCCAAAGAGAAACTGGAGAGCTCAGCAGTTTTCTGGCCAGATGTTGCCACCGCTCCTCCGAAGGCTGAGCCGGAGGACGGGTGAAGACGGGTACTTCCCCTTGTTGGTGTTTCAGGCTGTTGGAGCAGGTGCCACGATAAAGTCAGGAAGTCACCTGTGTGTTTTACTAACTTTACAGACTAAAGGAAAAAGCGAGGGAGTGAATCTCCGCCCACTGTGGAGGAGAAGATGGGAGGTCAGGCTCTGTCGTCTGTATCGCATTTTCCTGCTCGGCGCAGTCGATTGAAGAGGATGTTTTTTCTTGTTATCCGACCAGCTGTGTTAGGGGAGGGCGTATAATTTGTCTGTGGTTTGGGACCCCTCCCTGCAGAGCCTCTGATCCTCCAAAGCTCCCCCCTCCCCTCCTCTTTCCTCCCCTCCACCCCTGCCACCAATGAGCTGTGGTGCAGGTTAACAGACAGAGGGGGGTCATTGGTGCCACCAGGCCCAGCCCAGCCAACTTCCCCCCCCCCTCCTCACACCCCCACTGGGGCTCTCCACCAGCCACGTGATGACGTGGGTGGCACATATTGCTGATGAGATTAAAAGCACGGCTCTGCACAATGTGAGCTTTTTGGGAATTAAGGGATGCAACAGTTGTTATTTTTTTAAAAAGCTGTTTGTGTAGTTTTGGGACTAAATGAGCGTCTGGTCAGGTCTCGATTATTTACCAAACCCCACATCCCACGTTCTGCACAGACAGAGCTTTATACTGAGGACAAGACAGGACGGACCCCGTCCTTCAAGCTGCTCTAATCAATATTTTTATATTAACGCTGAATCAAATGTCTGCGTGAGCTGTGAGCAGATCTCTATCCTCTTTAACTTGTTGTTTTGGTTTTATAACCCACAGATTTAATGTTTGGTTCCAGTCTCGGTCTCATGAGCTTCATTTCCAGATCTGCAGAAACAAGTCGCCGTCTATCTGCTCAGCAGACACATGCAGTTAGAGACTCACTGGTGGTTTAGCAGCTGGAGAGCTATTATGTTTGCAATGAATCAGTCAGATGTTGATCAACACCCCGAACCGAAAGATGTTCAGTTTACGGTTACGTAAAACAGGGAAAAGCAAGTCCTCACATTGGAAACGCTCCAGTGTTTGAGATGAATTACTTCAGTTTAACCTGTGATTCATTCAGTCAAACAGGATGAATCTGATGTTATGGACTGATGAGGTGACGTGTTAACTGAGCTCCTCTTCACATTGATTTGGCTGCTTTGAGGATTTTGGCTCATAATCAGGTTGTTGATGCTGTGACTCGCTTGTTCATACATAGAACAACAGGCCTGAGCTGGGAGCACGTTAAATCAAGCACATTTCACATACATTTACATTTAGGTCTTTAGCTCCCACTCTCATCCAGAGAGATGCTCAGATATTTAATCCGTCCCATCCCCCCTCCCACCCGCCCTCCTGAGACAAACCCCTTCCTCGTGAAGTGCTGAGAAATGAGAGCATCCCTTTGAATCTGGACATCCGGCTCCGCTCGCAGCAGTGAGAGCAGCTTTCCCTCCTCAGCCTCCTCCGTGCAAACAGTTTTCAACGGCCAAAGCTTTGTTCTCCGGCGCCGCGGCCTCGCACTGTAACTAATGGGACAGCCAGGGCTGGAATTTCGAGGGCAACTCTAGAACTGGGCCATTTGGAAAACATCCCGGTTTTCATCCACGGCTAAGCCACAGAGAAAAAAAGGGAAAAACAGCCCAGCCAGCAATCGAAAATGTTGACACTAAAAGAGTTGATGCTATTGTGGTAGTTCATGGCCTCACAGGGCAGAAACGCAGCTTAGCAGCTGAAGACTTTCCCCCCGGAGCCACAAGAAGGAACGACTCAACACTGAAATACAGCGAGATGCTTCCTCTTTGTCCCTCTTTATCTTCACTCTCAAGTCGCTCTCTTCTCTCTAAACACCCAAGATGATATATTAGCTTAATTTTTATATTTTATTCCCCTTCCCTGCTAAGTTTTATTGACACCATCCCCCACAGCTATTGCCAGTTGTCAGCCAGTGGCTAAATGGCCTCCCTCAATCGCCTTTTCAGCTCAGGCTTAGTCTCATTGGCAGTAAGCTGATTAGGAACGAGCCACTAAGCCAGGCAGAGACTGATAGCCTAACAGAGAGAGAGTCAGGGCGGAGTGGATGAGAAGGAGGTGAGGGAGGGGGAGGAGGGTGAGACAGAAGAGAGAGAGACAGGAGTGGGGGGTGTAGTGAAAGGATATAAAGCAAAAAAACAGGAGGGAGGCAGAGATTAATAGATGTGAGATGGACTAAGTTTTGTGGCGTGACGTCTCCGTGACCTGCTGGAAACTGCAGGTTATCGGTGGGAAAATAGAGACAGGAAGTGGGAATCAGTGTCTGTCCTTGTCGACGACGACGTGCAGAAGGATCCGGATCAATCGCCCAATGGAGAGTCGTGAAGCGTTAGTGAAGGAACCGTGACTGAAGGGCAGGAGATGAGAGGAATAGATAACGACTAAAGTGTGCGCTTTTGTTGTCACCAAGTGAGTTAAATGGATGAGGAAGGGAAGGAGGAGACGAAGGAGTGATGAGTGGTAGTGAAGGAGACAAAAGGAGCTGGTGTGATCTCTAATGTAACGTATATTAACTAGAATTACCACCTCCTGGTTGTATCCCTCCGCCACTCAGACTAGTTCCAGATTAAATCCCTGTTTATCCAGAGTCACACTTTGACCTTTGACACTGGGCATGGACACACTGGTGTAAACAGGAAGTTGGTTAGTTGCCGAAAACACAAAAAACAAGGAGCAACACTAGGTTTGTGATTTGTTAACCAAGTGATTTACACTGTTGCCTCACAGCAAGAAGGTCAAGGGTTCGAACCCTCGGGCCTATACGAGGCTGTAGACATGTTTTATTTCTGCTGTGAAGTTGGACGTCTATGGGACTGACTCACTGTTGGAGCAGGACTCTAGTGGTCTGTAGAGGAACTGCAGGTTTCAGCTTTTCAGTGTTGGCTTCATTTTTTTTAACCTTGGAAGTTTCTCCTCGGTAAAAATAAAACACATCTACACTGGACAAAAGCAAAGACTGTTTACTCCTCGTCTGCACTAAAATAAATTGAAAATATTCAACAAATGAAAGTTTTTAATTAAAAACTTTTAATTCTATCACTCAAATTTCATAATATACAAATAAATATCATCAATAACGTTAAAGGTGTGGTTGGAAATATTAATCAAAACTAACTGACCGTGACCCCACACCACTGTCTGCTGTGGAGCAGGTCACTTCAGTTTCTGTGTGTTGAATTTCTTGAAATTTTAATCCCGTCGAACACTTTGAACCGGACGCTTTAATCTGTGTTTCAGAAAACAAGATGCAGAGTTCGGGGCCGGGCCCTCGTCGCTCAAACGCGTCGAGATAAAACTGATCCCAGATCATTATTGATCACCGCGCTGCTTGTCAGTCTAGTTCCTCTGAACTCACAGAGAAGTTGTTTTTTATTCCAGTCATGTGTCGACAACACGACACAGAACCAGCAACAAAATTTGAGTCCCGAGAAGTTAAGACGAGGAGAATAGAAATATTTATATAGATAATGAATGTTTTTATTGAGAAAACAGGTTACTGTGTAATAAACCTTATTTAACCTCCATTTGTCAGGATTTCTAGAAAATAACAATTGTTAATTGACTATAAAGTTTGTTTCAGTAAATATAAGAACATTTATAGTGTTAATTTGTCAGCAATTATAACTTCTCCTACACAATAAAAACACGACTGATCATTTGTGATAATTACTCATAAACATGTTTATATTATGCATTTATTAACTATATTATACACATACATCTTCAACAGCAGGGTTTTAAATATTTAAAAACTCATTAAAGGAGCTATGTAAGTTTAATTGCTACCTAGCTAGCGTTAGCATTACCAGCTGTTTACTGACCAGTGTTGCCAAGAGCTTGTTGTATTTACAAGACAAGAGTTTATAATACGTTCTCTACTGTGACTCTGTATCTGAAAATGATGGGACGGGCCAGCAGGGCTGCGCCTAGCTGGTTAGCATGCTAACGTTAGCAGAAGAAAAGATGTAATAGAAATAGAAACAAAAGTTTTCCACCTCCGGAGACAGCTGTTGTTGAGTAAGAGGTTTTTTTTCTAGACTTGTAAGGAAACAGCTGTTAATACTAATGTTAGCTATGTAGTGATAGCAGAACTTACTTAGCTCCTTTAAGTCTCACTATTACATTTTACACTGTTAACTGTTTATAATCTGTCAAAAAATAATGACTTTATATGAGGAATTGTTGTTGTCAGTAAATACAATAATAAACACTTAAAAATAAGATTTATTTGCTTTTGACTACATTTCTAAACTGTTGATTTGTTCATACACATACACTTTAAATAACTTAAATAACTGTAAAATTAGTCACGAAAACAGCTCAGTCAGACGAGCTCTCGTTGGTATAAACAAACCTACATCAGAGTGAAAGTCACAGTGAAGAGCTGATCTGATCTCTGAAGAGGTGAAGAAGCTAAAAGAAAGATACAAGGAGCTTTTTATAGGAGCTGAAGGAGGTAAAAACAAACAGAAAGAGGAACAGTGTCAGAGGTGAAGAGAAAGCTGAGACCTCCTGCTGGAGGTGAAGTACACAGAAAGAGACGAGCAGCAACGCAGAGATACAGTCTGACAGAGATGAACTGAGGATGTTCAACCTCTAATAGAGGTGAAGACAGGAAACTGTGACCTTCAGAGAAGTCGGAGAGAAAATATAACCTGAAACACTCGAAACGCTCCTGTTTTCGCCAGCTGTTGACTGGACCAGCTCCTCAGTCTGTCCAACCTTTATACAGTAATAATAATAATGACAAATATATTTATAGCACCTAACAGCTCAAAGTCATAGATTACATTTGAGCAAATCAAAAAGCTTCAGATAAACAAGAAAAAACATTAAACCTGAGGAAAAGGAAACAAATAAAATTAAATATTTTGTTGTGATTCGATTTAAAAAATAAAAAAATTAATTAATTAATTTGAAGAGGATGCATTTCAGGTATAATTGTCTTTTACCTGGGGCCACAATAGACTCGAGAACTGCCTCTGCTCAGGTGGAGGAGGGGACGCACAATGAAGTCACATTAGCTAGCAGCTAACGTTAGCGCCTAACCTGCTGTGTTAGTGAGATAAGGGCCGTGTCTGAAATCACTGCCTCTGTAGTCCAGTATAAAGTGAGTGCTGTTTGAATGTGTAGTGAGAGTCATTACATCCTATAAAGTGGACTGACTGTATCCCACAATGCATCAAACCAAACAATCAATATAGACCATCATGCATTCAGCTCATTAACTTTATATTTTGCTGATGAGCTCATTAAAAGTGAGGGACACAACTTCTTCTTCTGCAGCTCTTTCTCGAGAAAGGCTGCAATGCATTATGGTCTGTCTGCCTCAATGTTGTGTTCAGTGTCTGTTCACCACATTTTGCTGCTCATTGTGAGTTTGATGTAACATATAGAACATGAAATTCACAGCACGGTGGGCGTGAGGATGAGGAGGAGGCTGAAGACAAAGGAAGACGGCTCAGTAGTCATTTATTCCTCCCTGTCAATGTGACTTACAGCTGATAAAACAGGGGCCGGAGGTTGAGGTTTGATCATGTGAAACCAGAATGGTTGGTTTGGTCTGAAGAGGAGCAGGAAGAGGAGTGGAGTTGGCTGGAGGGATTTTCAGTCTGACTTTTAGAGCAGATTAGAACAAACAGAGGAGGAAGAGGAGGAGGAGGAGGAGGAGATGTGATTTAGCAGCAGAGGAGGATGTTTAGTACATGAGGTTCCCTTTGAAGAGACGAGCTTCTCGCCCACAGTTCAGAGACTGAAAACACTGAGCGGAGCCGTTAACTCGTCACTAACTGAGCTTCCTTCTCAGGTGTTTCCTTGTTTCTGTTCCTCTGAGTTTAAGCCTGTTTTCTCGTTATTGGCTCAACTGATGATGAACTCCTCGTCATCCCGGCCAATGAGTCTCTTCACCACAATATCAATATCGCCTCTTCATCTCTGACCCCAAACAAGGTCGACAACCAATTATCCTTCTCTGACCACGTTGCATCAGTGTCTCAGTCATGTCGCTTGGTTTTCTCTCGTCTTGATGACTGCACTGCTCTTCTGACCTTCCTTTGTGCTCAGTGAAACCCTTATAGCTGGTCCTGAATCAGCCCATAAGACCACATGTCTCTCATCGACCTACACTGGCTACACATTGTCGCCTGAATCGAGAAGTGACTAAAAAAGCTCCTTCAGAGACTCTGGGTCTGGACCATCATCTTGACCTCAGTCATTCAGCTCTATGCTCCTTCTCAGCCTCTGTTCCTCCGTGAATGTGGTCCGTCATCACCATCCCTGAAACCAGACCATCTGAGTCCAGACTGTTCTGGTCTGTGTTCCCTGAGGATGAACCAGCTCCTGAATCCAATCGGAGCAGGAACGTCCCTCTGTCTTCAACAAGCTCCTGAAGACTCATCTCTTCAGAGAAACCTCCTCCACTGAAACACTGACATGACTTTCTCATCTGATCTCCTGCACTGATTTAATAGATGTTGGACTTAATACTGACACCAGGTCCCTCTGCTGCTCTGAAGCTGCTCTGAAGCTGCTCTGAAGCTGCTCTGATCCCTCGTTGTAACTTGCTTTGGATAAGAGCGTGTGACAGATGAGTGAATGTAAATGTGAGACGAAGCGTTGGATGTGTGTTTGTGGAGGATACACGTCGAGCTATTTGAATAAAAACGCAGCTTTTTGTTTGTGATCTCCACCGGAAAACTTCAATCTTCTTCATGAGCCTGGTGAACGACGCACGTCGTCATCACTCAGATCCTAGATCATATTTCTTCGTTTAATGGGCCTTTTTAAGAAATGGAGACATGATTTAATATCAGAGTCAAACAGAAGCTCTTAAATGTTCTGTGTCAAGGTTTTAGCCCTGGAAGTAAATAACAAACAATAAAAACCTTATTTAAAGGTTGAGGATCCACACTTTTGTTGTTTGTTTGTGTAGTTTGTTGTGTAGTTCGTGTTTAAGCTGCAGAGACAGGACGGACTGAACATCCCTCCATGTGCTGTGAGGGGCAGCAACATGTGAGTGTTTGTTGGGGGGGGTTTCCTTCATGAGAGTGCGACATGTGGCCCCCATTGTTTTCCTGCGGGAGTGATTTATACACGGCCGCTGTGTCGCACGTCGAGGGCCGACCGGGCGTCAGGAGCCACTCCCCGCTGCTGTAGATGGTTGCCGTGGAGACGGAGGTCTGCCGCCGCAGGCGTCCGGCAGCGCTGTTGACGGCCGTTTGACCTCGACCTCTGTAAGTGACTCCCAGGCTCTCCCCCAGTGAGCTCAGATTAATCGCTGCTGTCACACAGGAAGCTTGAATCTCCTCAGTGTAAACGATGGTCAAACGGTTCCAGGGGTTTGAATCCCACCGGGACCATTATGATGTCGTCATCATCATCATCATCATCATCATCATCATCATGCACTAAATATTTAAAAAAACAAAACGTGTATTTGTGTTTGAGACCTGTGTCTCCTCTACATCGTGAGGCGGCTCCTGTTCATCTTCATCATTTCATCATCATCAAGCTCTTGTTTCCACCTTTAGAAACAAACCAAAGTTCAACAAAAGGAAAGAAAAGTCAGTCACTTTCAAAGCAGATAAAATAAATTCAAGCAGATTTCCTCGTGAATATGACGGAGGAGAAGAATCTTTGTAGGTTTAGAACAAAATATTTGTTCAACACTTTGAAAAGTTTGACTTTTAAATTCATTTTTTGGGTTTTATTAAAGCAAACTTACAATTTATGAGAAACCAATTAATTGGATTAAACATTAACAAACAGTGAAGAAGTTAAATCAGACTGAGCTGCAGTTTCTCAAGAGATGAACTGACTGACACGGAGGAGGAGGAAGAGGAGGAGGAAGAGGAGGCCATTTGCCTTTTTAAGAAAATCATTAACACGTCCGACGTCTTAACAAAACTCAAGAAACTTGACAAAACACTGAAGAGAACAAAAGGCCACAGACACACACATGATCCTGACAGACACCGTTCACAACAACACAAAATACAGACAAATGAAGAGTGTGTGTGTGTGTGTGTGTGTGTGTTTGAGTTTCTGCTCAATAATCATGTCCTCACTCACTCCCCAGAATGCAATGCAGCAGCACGACCTAAGTGTGAAGTTCACAATAAAGTCACATCACGTTTTCTCATAATTCAATTTCAAAACAATTTAATGACACAAAATCAGAAATAACAGTTTAATCTAGCACAGGTCTGCAGATGTGGCTTCAAACCCGAACGCCTGGAAAATCAAACCTAATCTGGAAAAAGTCAGTTTCATCTTGTATCTGCCTCCTCTCTGGTATAAACCAGGAGTCTTTTCAGTTTGACTGGTTTTAACAGATCACATCACCCTGATCCTCATTCCCTTCATTGACTCACTGTTGTAGAATTGATTTTAAGATTTTCCTGATCACAGGGACAGAATTATTAACCTGGACGCGTCGAGTGTCCGTGGCGTCTGCAGAACGTCGTGGTTTTCATTTCAGCGTCCGTGTTAGCGACGTGTCGCAGCCGTATCTCGTCTTCGACATCATATGACCCAAAACTGCCATTTCCCCACCGTGGGAGAAATAAAGGAATTTCAATTTGAATCTGATTAATGTGACTGATATGAAATAGTAAAGTATATTTTTGAATTGTTGTAGCAGCTGCATGTAGAGACAGAGACATTCTGTCAAAAACAAAATTAATTTAAAATGAAGAAGAAAGAACTTGAATAATCAGGTTTCCTGTAAACTCTGTCATCCATGTCGGAGTCGAGGCTTAAATCTAGAGGTGACCTGGAACGACCTGCCTGAGGAGACGAGGCAGAATCAGACTTTAAATCGCTTCTGAAAACTCATTATTATAAATTTACATGACGTCGTCTTTTTATCTTGTTAGCTGTTTATTTTTTTTTAATTGTCTGTTTCGGCCTCTTATTGTTTTTACTGTGTACGTTTTGATTGTCGCATCTGCTCCTTTTAATTATACTGAAGTATATTGTTTGTCTCATTATAATGAGTCATTTCACTTTTGGGACTCTGAGTTTATTTTGAGTATAAGATCAGTTCACTTCCTCCACCTCTGTCCATCACTCACTGAACACAGGCTGTTAACATCTGTATTTACAGGCTAATGAAGCTCCACTGTTACATAACCACACACAATCCAGCTGCTGCATCTGTCCATCCTGCTGAGGGGACGTCGAGCCGGACACGGGCCGTAATCAGGCCGGTGAAGGCATTGACGGACTGCAGCCTCTGCACAAACACACACACAGACGAAACACAAAAAAAACATTAATGTAGCTGAGTTTTGGTGCAACAAAGTGCAGTGAGGCCACAAATGTGTGACAGGTTCTCAGATCTGCTGAGTCCCAGGTCTAGACCAGATGTGTTCAGACCGTCCTGGATCACAGAACAGAACAGGAACACAATCTTTATAACTGCAAACCCACAAAACAACAAGAAAAATCCCACATAATTCCTCTGATTAATTCCTTTTAGTTACACATAGTTTTGTGGTTTTCTTTGTATTGTTTTGGGGGTGTTGTGTAGTTAAAACATCAACTCGTAGCCATGGTGACAGATGTTTCCTGCCTGAAGGACACACACAAACACAGACACACAACTCGTGCTGTTAACGACAACAGTGACGTCAGCTGTGTTCGATCGGCAGCTTGAGCTTCAGTCGGACTTCCTGGTTTCCTCAGGCCTTTTCGAGAAGGACCTGAATCTCCACCGGCTCCGGACGCCTGAAAACATCTGGGCTGCAGCTGATTATTGTTTCCATCGCCAGTTAATCTGTTGATTATTTTCTCAATCATTTGATGAATTGGTGAAAATTGGTCTTTGAATGAATTATAAAATATTCTGTTTAACCGCAGTCGTCAGGGTTTGAGTCCGACTTCCTCTTTCACAGCAAACAAGAAATAAAAGATTAAAAAAGACAAAGGAGCAGATTTTCTTATAGATGCTGGTTCATTTTCTGCTGATAAACTAATGGACCAGTTGTTGCCGCATTAATTAACTCGAGACATTGTCGTTTCCTTGTTGACCTGGTGCCTCTGTGACCTCGTGCTTCGTCTGAGGCTGAATCCATCGGTGGCTGCAGTTTCCAGCTGTAGCTTTAACTCCCCTGAAAGACCATTTTGTTGCCGTGGTACCTGAGAAGATGGAGGCGTTGGGCTCGTTCCTGCCTCTGTATCACCACTGGGCACCTTTTTTTTTTTTTTTTTTTTTTTTAAACAGCAGCGTTTAACAGATGCTTGAGGGAAGCGGCGGCGGCGGCCCTGGTTACAGCTGTTGCTGTGGTGCGATGCAGGACGTGTTTGACTGAGGGAGGTGATAGGTGACAGCCGCGGTTCTCTCTCTCGTAGGAAACGGGTGATGTCGGATCGTGAGACCAGTCTGACAGCTGAAGACTCCACCTTTTAGTTTGTTTATTTGTCGTCGGCTCTTCTCCAGATGTTGAACCAGCTGCAGGGCTTTTCTCCCAGGAGCATTAGTGAGGTCCAGCACCGATCCCGGGTCCCAGTCTGTGGTTCCCATTAATCCCAGGAGCTTTTGCCTGGACCAGACCATTTACAGGGGACTATTCTCTACTATCTCTGTGGTCCTCAGGCCCTAAGAAGACAGGGTGTCCACATACTTTTGGCCATGTAGTCTTCAGAGTTTTTTATGGATCGTTTTTGTTTTTACATCCATTTATTTTTCTTTAATTCTCCGTTTACGTTTATTATTCTTTTTTATTCCCGTTGTTGTTAAGGAACCTTTCAAACTTTTATGTTGTGCAGCTTGAGAGTTGTTGGTTGTGTAACTTAAAGATTTGGTTTTAATACATTGTTTATTGTAAAACAGAAAAGTGCTGAGGCAGCTTTTTTCTCCTAATTATTGCTTATGAAGTTACAGAAATCAAAGCCTATAATTAGTTCCAGTACCTGCTCCTTGTTTGTACTCCATTTTCAAAAGCTTCTTTCTTCTTCTCTCTTGTTTTTTTTGTTCACTTCAGGGCTGATTCGGGGAGACATTGTGTTGTTAATTCACTTCCTGTTGTTTTTCTAAGCAAAAACGCTTCTTAATCTTATTTCTTTAGCTACGTTTTACAGCAAAGGCTGACAGACAGTTGCTGTGCTGAGGAAACACACACACACACACACACACACACACACACACACACACGCACACACACACACACGCAGATGTTTGTAGTTGAAGCTTCATGTCAAATCAAGTGTCTGACATCAGTTTTATCTTAGAAAATTTAGTTGCCATAAGGTTTGTATGTGTAATACGAGGTTGTGACACTCCTCTGTGTGTGTGTGTGTGTGTGTGTGTGTGTGTGTGTGCGAGCAAGTGAGCTCATACTCCTGTAAACCCTTTGATCTCTCAGACTTGTGTGTGTGTGTGTGTGTATAGATGTGTGTTAATAGCATGTGATCCTACCCATTTGTGTGATTAGTGGTGTGTGACACTGTGATCCTTCCTTCTGGTCACGCCACCAGCCTCTGATGACTGACACACACACACACACACACACACACACACTGATACTTCTTCTTTTTCTGTTATGATTCATTCTTTCTGTCTCAAACACACCTTTTTCTGCACTAAACCCATTAATATACATTTAAGGTGTGTTTTGTGTGTGTGTGTGTGTTGTGGGGGTGTGTGTGTTGTGGGGGTGGCCATCACTGGGATGAGCTGCCGCTGCGTCGCCGGTTGAGTTGTTGTGTGTTTTGTTCTCAACAGTTCATTAATTTAATCACTTTGTCTCATTTTCACCTGAGACCTGAAACATTAATAATCAGAGAAACAAAAACAACATAAACAAGGCGACAATCAACAGTGAATTAATGAAACAATCACCTAAAAAGAACCTGGGTCCTGATGAAGACTCGCACAGGAACAGACCGGGTGTCAGGACGAGACGGCGACGTGTTGACGCTCGCAGGTCTGATGCTCTACATCTGTAGTTGGACGTGGTTCACAGACTCTTCTCTGATTGGCCGGTCGGTGACCAGAGGCCACTATGGTCCGATTCTCGTTCAGCTGTTTGCTCTTATTTGAACCAATTCACGAATATTTAAGAGTCTCAGAGGAGTAAAACTAATAAAACCTGTTTTTAGTTATTAATTTAAATTCATTTAAAGACTTTGTCTGTTGTGGTTCTGTCACAGTAAAACAAACCACAGGACACCTCACTGAGCCAGCTGTGGCTGATACAGATGTTTTGACCCCCACCGCTCTTCCTGTCTGTGGGGTGAAGTGACCATGTGACCATGTGAGGTGCAGGTCCTCACAAGTATAGCAACAACAGCAGAGTGAGTCTGAATGTACAGGAGTGTGAGTGTAAGAGTGTGTGTATGATCCTGTGTGTGTTTGTGCACATGTAGTTTTCTATGTAATCTCCCCCAGTGAGTCTGTAGTACCAATTACTGTGTGTGTGTGTGTGTGTGTGTGTGTGTGTTTGTGTGTGTGAGAGAGAGAGAACAATAAGTTTGTCAGGACCAGTATTTCTCATGAACTGAAGTTGGTCCTGAAGTAATTTCTGGTCCTGGTCCAGGTTTGGTTCAGCCAGTCCACAACGAATGGAAGTCAATGCAGTGTCCTAAGGATAGATGTGCAGACTTGTGTGTGTGTGTGTGTGTTTGTCTGTGTGTGTGTGATGAATGGGGTCAGTGCAGGATGGTCCGGCCAAAGGAGAAGAAAACACAATCAGTTCTTTTGGCTGAATGTGTGCCTCCTCCTGCCAAACTGCACGCTGGCCCACAATGCACTGCATGCACTGAATGGACACAACTCTACACAAATGAGAGACTGTGTGTGAGGCTGCATTGTGTGCCTGTATGTGGGGTTGCGTGTCTGTGCATCCTTGTATGCTCAAGTGTGTGTTTATGTGTAGTTTTGTGTCTGGGAAAGTATTAGTGGGCACCACAGTTGCGTGTGTGGGGATTTTTGTGATTATGCCTGATGTAACTGTGCTGAAGAGCTGAAGGAGGCTGTGTGTGTGTGTGTGTGTGTGTGTGTGTGTGTGTGTGTGTGTGTGTGTGTGTGTCTCCAGCCCCCAGCTGGAAAATCGAGTTTGAAGCTCAGATTATTATCATCATTTATTTACATCGGAGCCCATTGCAGAACTAATTCCATCCAACCCCCAGTTTGCAGATTATTCCTCGTCTCCTTCTCGTCCTTCCTCCTCGTTACGTTATTGATTGGATTATTGTATGAATAATGAAATTATTCCTTTACATTGGTTTGTCTCGGTTTGTTTGCGCGGAGCTGAGGCGCAGACGCTGTGATCGGAAATAGAAGTTGATTTTTAAAAACAAACACGGTGAACAGACGCAATCACCGGCGAGTGAGATTAGAGACACCAAGAGTCCTGTGGAAATGTCTCTCCTCGATGCTAACGAGCAAAACAACAACAAAATGTCAGACAGACACACAAACACTGCAGACAATGTAAATGAGAAGAGACACAACAAGCTGCACAACGATTAGAAGATCCATGAAATGATGGTGGGGGGGGGGGTGTTAAAATGGATCTATTGCAGGAAATGAAATCATGAGGGAAGTGAATGTGGTAATGAGTGTGTGTGTGTGTGTGTGTTTTGTCTTCATACACGACAGCAGCTACTGCTTTCATTAGAAAATCTCTCTCTGTGTAAAAGACTCCAGAGACTCTGAGAGAAGTAGAAATGAAAACATTTGTAATTCTGAACATCAAGAAGATCAGTTTCAGTTTCATTCAGTTTGTAACTGGAGGGTTTTTCTTTTTACCTGCAGTTGAAGCTAATTCCTAATTAAATTCATCCAAGGAAAAGACATTAATTATTCTGAGAAACTGTGACATTTTTATGAGAAAGTTGTTGCTGATGAATTGAAGAGAAATGTAAAATTAAATTCTGGCCAGTCGTGCAGACCAAGGTTCGACCCTCTGTGACGTTTAAACCAGTAGAAACCATATTTGGAGAAGAGGGAGAAGAAGCAGAAGAAAAAAATGAACATCATGTTGTATTGAAGACTTGAAACTAGAGACTGAGACCATGAACTCATTAGGGAAACGTTTACTGAGCTCACTGTGCTAAATGCAAACAGCATGCTAACATGCTCACAATGACTATTCTGACATGCTGATGTTCAGCAGATATAATGTCTACGTTCATCATCTTAGTTTAGCGTGTTAGCATGCTAACAGCATGCTGTGTGTTAGCATGCTAACAGTATATACACTGAACATAAGGCGCAGCTGAGGAACATCATTATCGTTGGATAATTCATCTTGATGGGAACATGATTCATCCAATAGATGTTGAGATATTTCAACTTTATGGGGGTGCTACAGGGAGAGGGAAGGGTCATCAGGTTTATAGGTCCTCTTCTGGGGACCATGAGTGTCACAGCAGTCCACTGAACCTCTGCAGAGACATTTTATTTTATTCTTTGAACCTCATCTTTCTGTAAGAATCCTTTAAGGCTCACTGATGTTCTCATGGCCTGGTTGTTCTGACCTCTGACCTTTAACCTCCCCTCTCTAGTGACTACTTGTCGAAGTGGATTCTGTTGTAGTTACTGGAAGTGGGTTCATCTAAGGCTCAACATCTGTTTCACAACGATTGAGTCAGAAACTAGAGCCTTTACATCAGCACGGACATGCAAGACTTTGTACAGTTTGTTTCTTTGGTCGATTGTTTTTTACTGTAAAACATCCAGAGCAGTTTCCCTGAGTCTGAGGTGATGTCTGTTTGGGTTTCTCTTTGTCTGACTTCATATAAAACCACAGACTGTAAATAAACATGGCCACAGTGACATTACCCATAGATTTCTGAGGAGTGGCTTTAAAGCTGAGAGTGGGCTGCTTCGTCATTGCTATCTTGAGTCTGGCTCCCAATTTGTTGCAATTCAGAACTTTAAGTCTTAATAAAATGTTAACAGGTGAGTTATAAAAAAAAAAATCACCCCTTCAGTTGTCATGAAGGAGTAGATGCAGTAGAGACGGGAAACAATGTGTAAATATGTTTATTTCTACTGTTAAGTCAGACATTTTAACATTAGAGTCTATGGGACTGAGACTCTAGTGGTCATTAGAGGAACTGCAGGTTTTAGCTGGAGATGAATTCATGTTCATTCTTTTAACCTCAATGAATATTAAATGTTCTGCTTCTTTGTGGGGACTTTAATTTGAAAACAGCTGGGTCCTTCCTGTTTCGAGGTGTTTATCTGACAGTGAATCAAGGTGAATCAGTCGTGTTACATTGATTATTGATCCATGTGTGATTGCAGTTACATGTAGGTCAACGATCCCTTAATGAGATTCAGGATTTAATCTGATTCTCAGGTTTCCTTCCTTCGTTCCCTCTTCCTATCCTCTCTCCTTACCACCTCCTCTCCTCTCTGCATGTTTCCTGTCTCTATCTTCTTCTCACCCTTCCACCATGTTTTCTCCCACCCTCATTTGTTCTCTTTTTGTTTTATCCTCCTTCCCTTTGTCCTCACTTTCTTGTTTAGCCTTTATCCTATCACTGCCTGTTGCTTACTTTCATCCCTCCCTCCCCCCCCCCCCTCCATGGTGTCCAGGTCAGGACCCAGGGGAGCGGGTCTAGTCTAGCACATGTACGGGGCCCTGCATAGTTCACTCAGCGGGGAGTGACTCGTCGGCCTGGCTGGGATTTTATAATGAGCTTTGAGGAAGGAGGGGGAACTGTGGAGGGGTGAGGATGCCACATTCACTGTTACCTCCCCACCCTCCCCCTACTTTCCCCTGGTTAAAGCAGATTAATTAAAAGCTCACTCGCTCTCTCTCTCTCTCTCTCTTATCAGTGAGAGTCGAACATTTACTGTAAGCCTCCAGGGAGGGCTCAGCGCCAGGCCGGGTGGGCAGGGAAGGGGGCGGGGAGCCTCCGGGAACGATGCTAATTCCAGCCAGTGGGACGGTGGAACGGCTGCTCAGGAATTACTGCCGGGGGTTCGCTCATCGCTGATTATCTCTGCGACTGTCTAGGAAGAGATTGTGCTCACAGACAGTCGCTTCGACGTGTCAGTCAGTTTGGGCTCATTTCTCATTCGCACCGTTTTTCTTTTTTCTTCTTCCCGTCAGGTTCAGTTTCACACGTCAATCACCTGAATCACAATAAAATCCTCAACCTATATTTTGTCATTAGTAAAAATGATGAATATTTATATTGTTTGTAAAAGGGAAAGTTAATATTCAGCTGTGCTTTCATTTTTTTTCTTGTCCTGCATTTTAAACAATTGGAAAAACAAGAATCAGCAAAACCTGTTGTCAGCAATAACTAAAACTATAATTATTAATAATTGTTCTGTTTTTCCGTTTGGGGGTGACTTTGTGCTAACTGGGCTAATTTATGGGGGCACAATGGAGGGCATGCATTCATATTTATACTTACAATAACATTAATATTACATTTCAAACACGTTCTTAAACTCACCACCGTCTCAATCGAGATATTGTTCAACTTCCTGCCACCAGCTGGAAGTTGAACAATATCTCGATTGCGAGTGCAGCTGATAAATGAGACGCAAATGAAGAACAAACATTATAATTTACTTCTGTTGATCCACTGAGCAGCCATCTTGGATTTTTAGGGCGGCCTCCCAAGTCAGAAATCTGACTTCAGGGGGCGTTCCAGGTGAAATGTCTGACTGGGAAATCCAATGCTCTGAATTCCCAGTTGAAATTAAACGCACCGACAAGCCCACGAATGGATTTTCACCCAGCGCCACCAGGAAAGTCAAAACACACCAGCTTCAGCTGTACTTTGTGTTTAATGCTAGACAACGTTAGCGTGCTAAGACTAGCATTTGGAGCCTGTTAGCTCGTAGCTGGGAGCGCAGCCTTGCTGCAGACTGTCAGGGTTGAGTTGGAAAAGGACGTTTCCTTATTGTTCCATCACTCGAAGGCGAGTGAAGAGTCGACCGTCGCAGAACAACAAGAGACGTGATGATCATTTTTGAAGGCTGGTCTGATGGAGCCCATGTCACTTAGCTGATTGAATATATGTAGGTAACTGTGACTTGGTCGTCCAGTCAGTGACCTTCAGGACAGTTTGTCAGAATCAGCTCAGGCCCAAACATCCCGTGTTGTCCCAGTTCACCTTTCTCGTTTCGTTATATTCATAATTACAGGGTTGTGTTGTCGACACGTTGGAGGCCGGGGCTTTCGTTAAGACGAGGCTCAGTGTCGTGTCAGTCTGGTCCTGTGTTGCTTCAGGCAACAAACTCAAACTGGGAACTGGAAATGAGGAAGACGAAACAAAGCGGAGCAGAAACGGACGGGCGGTGTCTGAAATCTAATCCCAGTCCTCAGAGTGAAGGATTTTATTTTCTCCTAATGTCTGGAAAAATAATATCTAGAAATGAATATCCTGACTTTGGGGCTTTGAGAGGTTCATAAAATCTGCACATTTAAATCTGTAGACTCACTGGCATTTCAGACAGTTCATCTACATGAATAATGGGCTTCATTTTCTCCAGCCACAGGACGTCAAGGTCATAAAGACTCTGACATTCTGCGCTTCGTTCTGTGAAGCACTTTGAAACCATTTGTTAACGGGACCGCGGCTGTTTCTTTTAACAGCTGCTCTTTGTGTTTTTAGTCGTGTTGCTGGTCACTGCTCATATTGAAGGTGCGTTCACAGCTTCCTGTTTGAGGCAGTCTCACTGTTGCATGTTGTTCAGTTGTTATATTTGTTGATGATAATAAAGCCGAGAGGATTCGCCACTAGATGATCAATTAACAGGTAATATGATAATCGATTGATCGGTTCAGTCAAGCAGAAACACAAACTACTTTTCTCTTAAATATGACAAAAAATTGAATGTGTAAAAAAACATCTGCTCCACTACACCTGTTGGCTCCATATTGACATGATGTTGAAGCACCTACAAATGTTAACTGCTCGTCTTGTTTCTGTCTTTTGTTTGTTCTTCTAATGAAACTAAAGAGTTTGGTTGAACTGTTTTTGTGTAACGACAAGGATCACTCATTCACTCACTCACTCATTGATCCAAGAGGCAGAGCAGGATGAACGTGTTAAACACTAAGATGTGGAGTCAGATTGTGTTGACGTTGTCGTCGTGTGTTGCAGGTTGCAGCCGTTCATCACAGGACAGCCCAACAAGAAGCTGGCGGTGGAGCAGGTGAGGCGCCGTCCATCACCTTCACCTTCATCGTCTCTCTCTCTCTCTCTCTCTCTCTCTCTCTCTCTCTCTCTCTCTCGTTAATCAAACTTAAACATCCAGATGAATGTGTGTATATTGGCTGAAATTCCAGCTTTGAGTCTAGAAAAGAGGCTCTGGACCTTATTGAAGAGCTCATCAAGATTATCACCGTCTATAGTGACGACTTCTTCATGCCTGAAGTCTTAAAGGATAATTGGTGGATATTTTTCTTATGATCAACAAATCCCATAATAAAACCCAAGCTGTCGGCCTCTCAGTGCCCTTTGACCTCACCGCCCTGTCTGTGCTGCAGGAGTCTCATTGACTCATAATGGAGCAAGTGATAGTTTTAGCTGAAAGTCGTAGTCTAGGTGACATTAAATGATTGGTAATTAAAGTTAAATGATGTTGTTGAATGTGTGCTGTCGGCCTGACTGTCCCCTCTGGTGTTCTGTTGGTCCTCATCTGTTTTGAAAGTGAGAAAGACATTAAATTGCTCTTTGTTTGCTTTTAAAAAGCTCTTAACGAGTCATAAATTTAATTTGGGGAAGTCCCTGATAGATGGGATTGTGGGATTTGCTGGCATAAGAAAAACAGAGAATACCTGCAGACCTTTCTGCTTTAAAATGGTTTTAAAGGGCTCCGTCTCCTATAAAACCTGGGGCCCAGAGGCCTCTGTCTCCACATAATAAAGCAGGAACAGTAACTGACACAACCTGGAGACAGATTGTAATTCCCCATCAGTCTCTGCTGGGCGGCCATTAAAAGCTGATTGCTGATTGCTGTGATCTCCTGCTGAGCGGACGGGGGATAAATAAATCTCCACTCAGGCCAATGGAAGAGGTGAACCGCACTGTCTTTTGTTTGCCCTTCCCTTATTACTCCTCTTTCCCTCCCCTCCTCCCCTCAGGCCGCTCACTGCTCCTAAAACCTCTGACAGGGTCTTAAAATAAATACAGCCTTAAACTTGAACATAAAAATGTCTTAAAAAGCACTTTCCCAGCTCCTTTTTTTTTTTTTTTTTCACTGCCCAGCAGTGATGGGCTTCTGTTGGCCAGTCGCCAGCTTTCAGATGAATCCAGAGAGAACAGGGTTAGTGTTACGATGTGTGTGTGTGTGTGTGTCTGTGTGTGTGTGTGTCCTATCTGCTTTACTAAACCCAGTTAGACTTTGTGTCTTTGAACAGTTAATTTGCGGATGTCCTCATTCTGCCCATTTATAGCTCCACAGCTTTCACCAGCCACCTTCAAGGAGAAAGAGGCTCATTTTTCCAACTTTGTGTCTTAATTTGATTTTAAATTGGACCCAAATTCAATCACAGATAGATTTAGAGGATCTGAACAGTCTTAAATTTCTCTTTCTGGACTGTATATACGCCTCTTTTCTCCTCCACATCTCCATCCCAACTGTTCCTGCCTCACCTTCACCCTCCCCTGCTGCTCGGCCTCATTCCTCATGCTTTATTTCTCTCCTCACGTGCTCCGAGTTTCTTCTTCATCAGTCCACAATGAAAAAGGCAGAAGGGATTCTGGGAATCCATTGTTGGTAAAGTTAAGGTCCCTTCATCTTCAGCACAGACGGCGTCAGGAGACTGACAGCTGGAAGACGTCACTTTAAAGCATCAGTACAAAAGATGAACTTCCTGCTTCCTGCAGAATAATTGATCAATCAATCCCCTGCTTTCTGGTCTATTTCCCTCTAAATGGACCATCATTTAAAAAATGAACATCATGTTGTATTGAAGACCTGAAACTAGAGACTGAGACCATAAACTCATTAGGAAAACGTTTACTGAGCTAATAAATCAAGGAGAAGTAGGGACATTTTCCCATAGACTTCAATACAATCTGACTTCTTTAACAACCAGTGGAGTCGCCCCCTGATGGTCATTAGATAAAATTGTATAGTAAATAAACCCAGTAGCTGCAGTCGTCACGGTGATTGTGGTCCGTAGTTGGTCCTCAGTCAGTGTACGTGAAGTGTTTCTGACACAACATGAGGCTTTAATGGAGACACTTCAGATGAGCAGCAGCTGTGAACAACATCTGTTTATGAAGACGATGTCGTTTCATCAGTGGATGTTCAGCAGGTAACGGGTGTAAAAGCATCTCGTGGGGCGACGCCGCAGACGAGTGGTTTGGACTCAAACGCTCTGAGCTGTCAGGTCCCGGGTTTGATTCCCACCTGCATCTCATTCCCCTTCTCTGTCCCACTCCCTGTCTCTCTACACTGTCCTGTCTGATAATAAGGGCCAAAGATATAACACTAAATATTTAAAAAATCATTCTAAATACTTTGTTTTTCCTAAAACTAACAGATTGTTTCACATCAGCACTTTTGACGGCACCTTGTTTTTAACTGTGACGTCTTGACCCGCTCGTGCGATCGGATCACTCCTGATCACGGCGCCGAGATCAGGAGTTAAAAAGAGGATGTTGTGGATGTTTCTCTGCTGAGGTGATTTATCGTTCATTAGTGTTGGTGCTGAATATGTTTAATTATTCAAGAGAATCGTGATTTAACGAGACATTGAGGAAGTTAAACTTAAAAATGTGACTTTCCAATGGGAGAAAAATCACCAGTGACTCTTTGTTTCTTTCTCACGTTACTTCTCCAGCTCCTTTCTTCTTGCTCTTTTCTTTCTTCCCTCAAGTCGTCCACGTCTCTCCCTGCTGTCCTCTCTACTACCCTTTTCTATTTCTTGCCTCCACATTCCTTCCCATCCCTTCATCCTCCTCCTCCTCCTCGGTCTTTGTCTCCCTCTCCATCATGTGCTGTTGGCAGCTCTGAATAGTGGAGCTCAGGGAGCTCAGGCTCTGTCAACCAGGAAGAAAACATTGCCACGAGGGGCCGGGTCAACAAGGCTTGTTACTTAGCAACCCCCCCTCACCTCCCCCTGGGAACTGGAGGCAAGCGGCCGTTGCCATTGGCTGAGGCTGCTCCTGTTATGTAATGTTGCCGTTTGGTTGCGGCGACGGGGCCCAGATTGAAAAGAGATGTGTGCTTTGGGTGTCGCTCGCCAGGCTCCGTCTGTCGCTCTCTTCACGTCACCCTCCCTGGTCACCCAGCAATTAGTCTGTACATTTTTCAAACAAGCCAAGGGAGGAAATGATAAGTTTACAAGACACGGAAGGAGAAACAAGTTGATTTCTGCCAAGTGAAAGTGGTCCAGCTGTTCCACCGCCGCCCTCTCCTCCTCCACCCCGCTCCCTGAGAGATCACCGAGTCTGAGGCAGCAGACAGCGCAGTCAGGGATGTGGGGATTTTCAGAGAGGCTTAGAAATCTGAAAGGAGTGATGAGGTCACAGGAGAGAGGCTTTGAACTGCAGACGGTCGCTCTGGTGTTGCAGCTTTAACTCTGCTTATGCAAGCGATAGTCCTGGCAGCCGACGGCCGAGTCTGTGAGAAGCTGGGTTCTCAGAGAAGCTGTTAGTTTTCAGCTGGTCCTGCTGACGCACACTAACCTGCTGGTTCAACACTCCACACGCTTTCAAAAGCACAAACACAAACTCACACAATTACAGATGTTGTTATTGATACACAATGATGGTTTCCAGATTCATCGAGTTACATTCTCCTGATGAAATGAGACATTTCTCTCTGGTCTTCATCTAAAGACGTTTATAAGAACTGCAGTGATTCATGAGACCTGGAGCCGTCGCCACTCGTCACATTTGAACGAATTCAGTTTACTCACATTTGATCACTGATGCACCTGATTAGTCACAAACACGAAAGACAGGGAGCGATTCAGAGCTCAGCTGGTTCCTGATACGTCAGATCCAGTTTTTTCGTCTCGTCTGTTCATGAACGTGAATCTCGTGGATTCTTTGTTGAATGTTTACGTCCACTCACGTCTCTGAATCAGTCTGCTTTAACCTCTGACATTCACCTTACATTAGACATGGGCTGTGTGATGTAGTCGTACATGAGTCATAGATTCAGAAAGGGCGCCTCACAACAAGAAGGTTCTGGGTTTGATTCCAGGGTCCGGGGCCTTTCTGTGTGGTCTCTATGTTCTCCCTGTGTCTGTGTGGGTTCCCTCCAGGTTCTCCAGCTTCAGTCCAAACACATGCAGGAGAATTGGTGACTAAATTGCTCATCGGTGTGAATGTGAGTGTTGGTGTCTCTATATGTGGCCCTGGATGGACTGGTGACCTGTCCAGGGTGTAGCCCGCTCTCGCCCCGTGTCACCCCCGACCCTGACGGATAAAGATGATGGATGGAGATTCGGATCAGCTCTCAGTTCAGAGGAGCGGCAGGAGAACTGGAACAGAAGCTGAGGATGAGCCGCTGAGGACGGGGTCGGCAGAAAAACTTTTAAAAGATTCCCACCAAAACATCCAATATCTGTTTAAATGAAGCTTCAATTAGATTTTCAGAGCTTTATCTTCCAAAGTAAAGTGAAGTTTGGCTCTGGTTGATTCACTCAGTTGATCTGTGGCTGCACCGTAGGAATATGTTAGTTCAGTGGTTTAGAATCTTTCACTACCAAAGAAAAGTGATGTTTTGACGAGAAGATAAAGAGCTGGAAATATTTTAAATGAAGCCTCATTTAAACAGATATCAGTTCGTTTTGTTGGGCATCTTTTAAAAGTCTCTAAAACAGGTTTATCCACAGCTCATCCAGCTTCTGTCTCCTGCTGCTCCTCTCAACCAGCAGCTGATCTGAAGATCTGAAGCTGTTCCAGGAGAACTGACAATCACAGTTCTCCACTTTTATATTAACCCCCCCCCCCCCACCAGCAGCCTTGGTACCTATAGGATCATTATAAGAGTCCAGGACAGAAGAAGGCACAAATACAGGCATCGGTTATCAGTTCCATTACGTCACATTATGGGATGATGTTCTGGAAACTTTAAAGGACCAGTAAATCATTTATGTGAAGATGTATTCAACCTGGCAAATATTCATTTATAAGATCAGAGGATGTAGATTCAGAATTTCGTACATTAGAGAATTTATGAGTCTGATTTAATTGTTTCCATGTAAACAAAAGCCAAACATCTTCAAAAAAAACATCCACAAAAGATTCATGTGTGTCGTTGTGTAACAGACCTGTTGGTCACTGTGTGAAGGAGAGAACAGCTTCTTGCTTTTCATATAAAGGTGGATCATGGATTGAATTGTACTGTAGATCAGTCAAACAAGGTGAATCCTGTCAGAACTGCTGGTGATTTCCACCTGGAGAACGTCGTCATTTGATCCGACAGAGGCGTGATGACCTTGACCCGTGAAAACACATGAAGCCAGGTCTGATGCTCACATCAGTCCAGGCCTGTCAGACGCCGCCGTCCTTACAGCCATAAAAACGCTGTGAGCGCTTGTTTCCTGCAGCTCGTCGGCGCTCTGAGTCCTTAACAAGCACTTCCCTCGTTAGACGACTGACACTCGGCTCCGGGTGTAAATACTCCACGGTTTGAGTATCAGCTTCTAACAGGGTATTTGTAGTGCAACATTATCTGTGTATAAATACGAGCAGTAATCGCTTGTGCGCCATCTTCTCCACAGTCTTCCTCCTCACGCCCGTCATCTTGACCCATTTAATAGCTCTCACCCCCTAATTAGTCTGGAGCATGTTTATGCTGTTATGCTTTCTTTTTAGTTTAGTTTATCTTTTTATTTCTTCACTTTACTGCCTGCGTTCGCTGGTGGTTAATGAGGCGTCCAGCTCCTGTGATGAGGAGCCTTTTTCCAGCCCGGTGAGGTGAAAGTCAGCAGGGATCTACAGAGGAAACCAAAGGACAAAGTGAGGGGGAAAAGGTAGAAAGAGAAGGTGTGTGGTGATATTTAAACTGCAGTTTTCTCTCTGTATAATTGTTGGCTGTTTATCAAACTGAAGGAACGAGGGAGTCGGAGTCAGATGAGCACGGGGAAGGAGAGAAGGATGCAGGGAGGAAGGATGAGAGGGAGAACAAAGGAGGCAAAAGAGAGGAAATGTGAAATAAAAGCGTGGTGAGAGGAAAGCAAGGACAGAGGAATGAAAGGGGAAGATGGGGAGGAGGGGAAGCAGAAGCAAGGGGCCCCAGCAGGGTCTCCAACAGAAATATCTCTGTCACACTGTGGCCCCTCCACCTGCTGGATAATTAGCCCCAGCTGAAGGGAAGGTGATAACCTGCAGGTTTCCTTTCAGTCTGAAGACGATGAAGATGATGAGCGTTCTCATTCTTTTTATTCCACAGCTGAAACATCTGAATGTTCGTCACAAACCGAAGCGAGACGAGTTTCTCCAGTTTAAGAGTGAAGCACAGCCGAGGCCCCCTGGTGCAACACTTTGTTTGCCTCACACAGTTCATCACTACGCAACACAAATAAAATATCAATGTTTTCATTTGTTTTACTCTGTCAGACCTTTGTGATAAATTGTGTCGTCATTAGTAATTGAATTCATGAGTCATGGGCCAGGATGTGTTTTCTGACTTTTTTTTTTTTTTTTGACCTTTTGACCTTTGACTCTAATCAGGTCCTCCCTGAGTCGAGGCGTCGACAGCTTGAAACATGGTGTGACTGTGAGAGCGCTTTGTTAAAGAAGCAGCAGGTTCAGGTGAAGTGACCGTTCAGCGTCGGCTCTGATGTTTGTGTCTGACGTTTTACTAATCGTTTCTGCTGTTGGAAACTTCTCCGTCTCCTCTGCCGCAGCGTCCATGTTTTATCGAACTAGCTGTTTAATTTCTCGTTTTCCGATCAGAAGCTGCTCTTTTAGTGTTTCCCAGCATGCACCTGGAAGTTCTGGTAGCTGGTTACAGAATCAGCTGCAGATGCCCGTAGGGGTGGGGAGGTTGTCACCTTCATGCGTGAACATTTGACAACTCAACTAAGACAATGTAAACGGGGTTAAACAAAAAAACTTGCACTCTAATTATATCTTTGCCCCCCACCTGCCCTCAGCCCTTCGTTTTTAATTTCACGGCTCTTTATGAACCTTGAAGGGGATGTTTTGGCCTGAGGCTCTGGTTAACTTCTGACCCGTTGGTGCGATTCACAGTCCAGCGCTGCGCTGCTGTGAGGAGGTGTAATAATGTGATGTCGGATAATAAAGGCTGTGGTTTTGCTCCGGTGCTGTGTGGAGTCGTGTGTGAAGATGCTGCAGCAGATGAAATATCTCCTCACCTGCCCTGCAGCTCGCACCACTCTGTTTATTATTTTCTAGCATTTTAAAGGAAGTGGGGCATATGAGATCACATCTAGCTTAGATTTCCCTGGAGGGGGGTGGGTGGGGTGGGGGTGGACCACGTGCGTCATGCAGAGGAAAATATTAAAAATACTCCACGGCGCACAACTGACAATATTTCCTGTTTGCACAGGTTGCCAACTCCAACCCCCTGCCGGTGCCCGTGGGGCCGCCCGTCAACTCAGTGGTGGTGGAGAGCGGGCCGGTCGTCTATGATGATGGAGCTGGTGATGACGAGGAGGAAGAGGAAGAGGAGGCTTGTGTCAGTGCCATGCAGCTGATGGGCAGCAACGGTCAGTTCAACACTTCTATTATTCCTCACAGTTCATGTTGGTCTGGAAGAAGTCTGTTCCCAGACAAAGGCAGTTTCTCCCAACACAACCACACCAGTTCAGCCTGAAGTTATTTCACAACACACAACCTGGAGATTTACTCTGATCATGATCCTTCAGGCTTCAGGAAACATGTCAGTCGACTGCTGACGTCTCCTCAGCTGGTTAGAGCTGCACAATATGAAAAAAAAATGTGATTATTTTGGCAGATACTGTCGGAACGATTTCTATCAGAATGATTTTGCATTTGTTTATCAGTTAAAAAGATATTGGAATTTATGTTGGTGTATATACAAACAACCATTTTCCAAGTTTTACATCTGGGAAATATAATTTTTAGGCCACAGCGTCTCTGAGGAACCGCAGCACTTTTATAAGATGATACTGTGATTAATTGTGCTGCCCTAATCTACTTCAATGTCTAAAGTCACATGAGTTAAACATTTCATTCAAATGACTGAGATCTAAAATCACGTGACATACAGGATGTGACGTCATCGACAGGCGACCAAATCAAACTGACTGTTGACGTGATTAAAGTCACAGATTTCTCTGGTGTGAAAGTCTGGTTCTAGTTGTTTTTATAGATTTTAATGTGAAAAAGATCAGAACTTCTGTGTCAGTTTTGTCTGAGTGAATCTAAAAAGAGTGAAGTTAATTTATTTCAGACACGTGCAGAACTCGGTGTCAGTCAGAGATTATTATTGTGGTAAATTTATAAAATGTCAGAAAACCAAAACAAATTTCAAGTCCTCAAATCTGTATAATTAAAAAGCTCAAAGTGACTCATAACATCATCATCTGATCCCTTTGTTTTTTAAACCTGTTGGGCAGCAAAACAACAAAGACACAGTGTAAACAAAGGGACTCAAGTTATCAAGCTCATTAAAAAGTAAGAATTTAGATCCTATATCTCTCAGAAAACTTTAATAAATTAATTTATAAAAAATTTAAATAGTTCCTTCTTCATATGGAGTCAAAGACTTTGTGATAAAAGTTCTGGTCTAAACTGTTAAACGTCCAGATGAAGATGAGTCGATGGTTAAAATCACCAGTGACTCAGTAGTGACAGGATCAGACTGAAGCTCCAGTGAGTCTCTGAAAGTGAAGGAAATGATGCCTCAGACTCGGAGACTTGATGAGTCAAGTTTCGCTTGGTTTGAATTCATTTGCCTCGACAGCGGCGGCCGCCGTCGTCACCTCTCAGCCAGACGCTGCGTCGGCTCTGTGAAACAGTTGGAATCAGTTTTTTAATGAATCTGCGGCTCCGGGTCACGGCTCAGCTTCTGCTGCGACTCCGTTTGTTTTAATGAGCCGTCACTAAGATTAAGTTTCTTCACTTTACTACTGCGGCTGTTAAACTTTAAGGTCCCTGACTCTGACGCTATAAAAAGTCCTGAGCTACTTCATTGATTCCTGTAGGGGAACTCTTTGTTTATACTCCCTGAGAGGTCAAAGGTCAAGGGTCAGGCTCAGGGCAGCACCCCCTGCAGACACCGGAGCCTAAAACCAGAGTCTGACGTCTCTTTTCCTCCTGCAGAGACTGAACTGACACTTTCTACGTTTCTGTTCCACCTCAGAGCGTCTCCAGACTCTTTGACCTTTTATTATTATTCTTTTTAAATCTGAGCATCTTCACTTTCCTCCAGCGACACTTTGCTTCACCGTCCATTCAAACCAGTTTGGCTCGTGTTCATGACACCACCTGATGAAACCAAATTATTTGATACCAAAATTTTATTCAATACCTTACTTTACTCTTTTCTTATTCATTTAAAAATACACAAATTAAAAGAACCTAATTATAGGGAACAGTTTGACAACACTGTAGCAGAAAGAGTTAAAAACTAAAATTACTACTCAATTAAAGTGAAACTAAAAAAATAATCAAGACAAAAACGGCATAGAAAATAAATCTAATCTCCTGAAAGAGTTTTTAATTTGATAATGAAGACAATAGTGTTAATGAGGAGCTAAATGTAACATCACCACTAACAACTGACTGCTTCTTTAATTTTTAATTTGTATCTAAAATATACATATATTAAGACATTTGTAAACTAGTAGAACTTGATCAAAACAAATCAAACCAGAAAACATCTGATAAAGGAACTAGACAAGAGCAAAGTACTAGAGTCTGATCCCCAGGTTCTTCCCAAACTTGTATCTGCACCAAGTTGTGACCCATCGTGACGTCACCATCGGTCTGAGCTGCTGGTTTGAAGCCTTCAGTTTCGAATTTGTCCATCGGCCATCTTCGTTTTTTTAAACCAGTAGAAACCATATTTGGAGGAGAAGGTGGAGCTGAGGAGGAGTGAGGGGAACTGACCCCCTGATTGTGTGGTACAATCTGTCAATCACACGATAACCACGCCGCCTAATTCATCCCCTGCTTCCAGGTCTATTTTCCTCTAAATGGACCATCATTTAAAAAATGAACATCATGTTGTATTGAAGAATTGAAACTAGAGACTGAGACCATAAACTCATTAGGAAAACGTTTACTGAGCTAATAAATCAAGGGAGAAGTAGGGACATTTTCCCATAGACTTCAATACAATCTGACTTCTTTAACAACCAGTGGAGTCGCCCCCTGATGGTCATTAGACAGAATGAAGGTTTAAGGCTCTTCAGCACTGGCTTCACTTCACAGACCCAGAGTCTACGTCCACTTTTATAAAAGTCTATAATCATCACTGATTTTCCTCTGTGATGATTTTCTCAGTGTTTGACTCTTTCCTCTGTGTCTCACCCTCCAGATTATGGCTGTGACGGAGATTACGACGATGGATTCTAGCAGAGGCCTCCCTGCCTTCCCCTCCCTCCTATTCCGACTCCCTAACGGTATCACGTTTACTATCAGGGATGCAAAATGGCTGAAGCTACAGATCAGCCTTGTGACGCCAAGAGGAACGAGGAGTAAATGGGACAAGAAAAAAAAGGTGGAAGAAAAAAAAAACAAAACACTCCTCCTCGTCCCATCTGGCATCACATCTGGACTGAACGGAGGACGCACTGCCTGGACGCTGAATGTGGAAATGAGGGTTGCATGTGGTCAAAGACAGACTGTTGGAAGTCCTCCAGGAGGCACTGGTTCGTTTGGTGCAGGTCTGAAGACATTTGGGTTAAAACTGAGCTGAAAATCAAGAGCATTAGGTCACAAATAACTGTTTCATTATGAAATACAGCCTTTTAAGTTCTGCTTTTAATCTGCGTGTCTCTTGATCTGCTCAACACCAAATGATCATTTACTGAGAAGAACTGACGCTGCAGAAATCTGCCTCCTCCTGGATGGTTTAAGGTAAAAGCCAAGTCAAGATGCAAAACATTATCCTTAAACTTGCACTTTGCATTCATAACACTCGAGTCCTTACCAGTCTGTGACTTTAAGTCCTTCCTGTCGCCTCTAAACTATGCTTCTCTGCTACGCTGCCTCCCAGCACTAACCTGTACTGACGAACAAGCATCTATCAATCAGGAAGCGTGAGATCAATCACCATTATCAGTGTTTTTTCTGTCACCTCTGGTTCAGGTCAGTATTTCTTAATGCCTTAGCTGAGTGGTGGACGGACTCGTGCCGTCTGCTTCTCTGAAGCCAAAGTATTACGATGTTGTTGCCTTTGAACAGTTTATCCCAGGTTCAGTGAGGTTTTAATTTTAGTTTCCTGACAGGAACGTGATGGTTTGATCAGTTTTTATTTTGCTGTTAATTTGGTTTGGGCTTTTCCTAATTATTTAGTAAAGGAACTGATTTTCTGATTAATTTAATGAGGTTATGTCAGTTGATCTATGTTAATTATTATTTTTTTTTTTTTAGGGGATGTAAATACATTCTCTGCAATATTATGTTCCATATGGACGAGGGAGCCCAAGCAAAGAATAGATCTATTTTGTATTTAAGCTTTTATGATTTTTGTTGAAAAAAATGACACTTTGGAGGTGAGAGAGAGAGATTGTGGCCTTTTCACTGTGTCCACACAACAGTATTTAGCTGCTGCTACGAGTCATGACGTTACATCTGTGTATTGTTGTGTGAATTTGCTGCTACAGTAAAGATTTTCTCTAACTGGAAAAGAAATGTGTCCTCCTTCTTTAAGTGTTTCAAGAAGAAATGTTTCCCATGGAAATCCCCAATGGTTCAGTTTTGCAAGTTTTGCTATTGCTACCTAGCCAATGTTAGCATTAACTGCACCAGTTTTGCCAAGAGCTTCAGTCATCATTGTGTTTACAAGACAAGAGGTTATGATTTGTCCTGTGAACAGCCTGGACACTACACTGACTCGGTATCGGAAAGTGTCAGTCTGACCGAGCTGGGGTTAGCTGGTGCTAGCTGGGGTTAGCTGGTGCTAGCCTGCTAACTTCAGTAGAAGAAAGTAAGTGATGGCGAGAGAAGAAAAACAAAAGGGTTGATTTCAACTGTTGGAGGCTGTTACCTGTTAATGCTATTTGCAATGTAGCGTTGACTACAAACTTAAAAATAGTTCCTTTACAACTTGGATAGCTTAAGAAAGCTAGTCCTCACTTTTCATATGTTTTAACATCACACTAATTTTATAGTTATACAATTCAATACCTTACTTTACTCTTTTCTTATTCATTTAAAAATACACAAATAAAAAAAACCTAATTATGGGGAACAGTTTGACAACATTGTAGCAGAAAGAGTTAAAAACTAAAATTACTACTCAATTAAAGTGAAACTAAAAAAATAATCAAGACAAAAACAGCAGAGAAAATAAATCTAATCTCCTGAAAGAGTTTTTAATTTGATAATGAAGACAATAGTGTTAATGAGGAGCTAAATGTAACATCACCACTAACAACTGACTGCTTCTTTAATTTTTAATTTGTATCTAAAATATACATATATTAAGACATTTGTAAACTAGTAGAACTTGATCAAAACAAATCAAACCAGAAAACATCTGATAAAGGAACTAGACAAGAGCAAAGTACTAGAGTCTGATCCCCAGGTTGTTCCCAAACTTGTATCTGCACCAAGTTGCGACCCATCGTGACGTCACCATCGGTCTGAGCTGCTGGTTTGAAGCCTTCAGTTTCGAATTTGTCCGTCGGCCATCTTCGTTTTTTTAAACCAGTAGAAACCATATTTGGAGGAGAAGGTGGAGCTGAGGAGGAGTGAGAGGTGGAGCTTAAGAAAGCTAGTCCTCACTTTTCATATGTTTTTACATCACACTAATTTTATAGTTATACAATTTTTTTTATTCCCGTTGAGTTTGTCAATGGTTTAGACTGTCGACAAATTTCAGCATTTTATTTCATACAGTAAGTTTTGCTATTCCTAGAGAGCTAACAATAGCATTAGCATGGTATAACAGTCTAATTCAGCATCAAACTTTATTCCTTTACTCATCAACTCCTGTCTCCAGAGGTGGAAATCACCACCACTGTTAACTCTTATCTCTATTACTTTTATTCTGCTGAAGTTAGCATGCTAACCAGCTAGCCACTTTCCAATAGCGACTCACCATAGCCTCCAATCTGCCGTAAAGACGTAGCGCTGCTCAGAGGACGTATTATAACCTCGTCTTATTGCGCCTCATTACTTATAACGATGGCTGAAGATCTAGTTACGCAACAATCGGCACCTCCTGCTCCCGGGAAGAAACCATGTTCAGCAGCAGAAAGAACTTACAAATGGCCCCTTTAAAGACACTGGAATTAGCATCCAAGGTTTGTGCGTTTTATCGGCAAGCATTTCCCTAAAGTTTTACCTAAAACAAATTTTGAAAACTTCAGACATTAACTTCAACATTTAAAGTCTCTGGCTCTGCAGAGCTATTGTAAATTTATTGATTATTTATTGTAAAACTAAACTGACGATTAACTTTTAAAACCACACTGATGAAGTCGTTTAATACAGATCACCACCCGATCAAACCAGTCCGATACCACCGGCGACGACTGTGCGACTCTGTACTTGAACACCAGAAAAATAGTTTGCAGTACTTTTGATCTGAGCCTCAGTCGTCTGACAGAATTATTCATTAAACCAAAAACGCACTCTCCACCCGGCCCCCTCTCTTAGCTCAGGAGTTCACTTTGCTCCTCACTGAAAATCGCTCTCGGCAGCTTTATGAAAATCTCTGAAGAGAAAACTCTCTGCCAGGAACTTTTACTGCCATTTAGGAGGCCGTTGTATAATAGATGAATTTTACATTTCCCATCCCAAAGGACAAATACGCTGCTGCACAGGAGGAATTAGAGTCTATCTCAGTTTGTTACAAATAACTGGAGGAAGATCTGGGTGGTTGGCAACGAGCAGCGACAGCCTCAGTGTCTGAGCAGGTAACAAAACATCAAGAGCTGTGGACTTGAGACTTTGTCCGGACTGGAGACTTGGCTACTTGGAGACCTGACTCGAAACTAGGAAACAAAAGTGTCTGATTTTTACCTATAAAATCCTCCAACTGTAAAGAATAAATTAACAACAGGTATCATTTTAATGCTCATTGTCACAAACTGAAGAGTGAAGAGCCTCAAACCTTCATTCTCTCTAATGACCATCAGGGGGCGACTCCACTGGTTGTTAAAGAAGTCAGATTGTATTGAAGTCTATGGGAAAATGTCCCTACTTCTCCTTGATTTATTAGCTCAGTAAACGTTTTCCTAATGAGTTTATGGTCTCAGTCTCTAGTTTCAAGTCTTCAATACAACATGAAGTTCATTTTTTAAATGATGGTCCATTTAGAGGAAAATAGACCAGAAAGGAGGGGATTGGTTAGGGGGCGTGGTTACAGTGTGATTGACAGACTGTACCACCCAATCAGGATAGAGTACAGAGCAGGTCAGCTCCACCTCTCACTCCTCCTCAGCTCCACCTTCTCCTTCAAATATGGTTTCTACTGGTTTAAAAAAACCAAGATGGTGAAGGACAAATTACAAACTGGAGGCTTTAAAACAGCAGCTCCGACTGATGGAAACAGCTGTTTAACATCACAGACACAATCTCTTAATATTCAACCACCAAACATCATATTTTCATCTTTTTCCTTTCTTTGTTTAATATGGTTTTGTTGCTCTAATCTGACTCTTTTCTGTTCTCAGTTGTTGGGTGTTGTTTAAAGAATCCATTGAGGTTTCATCATCTCACCCTCTCAGTTTGTATCAGCTTTGTTCCCATCACCTGTGTTTAGGACTGAACTCAGCCTGAACCATGGCAGACAACAGTGTCGGGTCCGTTCGTGACATGACACCATCCGCCGTCACGACAAGGCTTTTGATCAGATGAGACGTTTCACTGCAACTGCAGGATCATTTATCACCGTTGCAGTATTCCAGTTTTCTAATGGTATTGTTTTCAGATGGATTAGGTGTCTCTGAGTGTGTGAGCAGTTTCTAGAGAAAAGAGAGACTCATCAGAGTGGGAGGAAATCAGAAACTGAGGCGGCACTTACGTCAGATGATGAAGTCTTTACACGCCATGAATTTTCTTGTCAGGGCATGTGATTCCTTAAACGCTCAGTGTTATTGTTTCAGCCGAGAGACGCAGTCCGATACACTCTTACATAATGTTTTCTTTATTATAAAAATAACACTTTGCAGTGATGTAAAGGTCAGGTGTTATTGTATTGTACCAAAAATGCCCATTTCCCACACAGTCATTATGAAATGGATGTTTTTAAAGGAGCTCGGTGTAAGTTTTGCTATTGCTACATAGCTGATGTTAGCAGCTGTTCATTCACCAGCTCTGCCAAAGGTTCAGGGGTCATTGTGTTTTCAAGACAAGACGTTGCTGTGAGCAGACCGGACTACGGTGACTCAGTATCAGAGCTGGGCTCGCCCATTACCATGAAACTTCAGTGCAAGAAAAGACGCCACAGAAATAGAAACGAAACAAAAAGGTTGATTTCCACCTCTGAAAGGAATGAAGTTTGATGAAGTCACAACATTTCTTCTTGACTGGTAAGAAAACGGTTGTTCATGCTAACGTTAGCTAGTTTGTAGCATTGGCTACAAACTTACAAACGTTTTAAGGGACAACTTAACAAAGGTGTCCTTACTTTTTTCCATCAGACTAATTTCGTAGTCAGAGCCTGAAGGAGCTGGTTTATCTTCTTTATATTCGTTAAAAAGTCATTTTTAATAGTCATGAATGTTGGCTCAATGAAATTCACCAACCTGGTTCCGGCCTCATCGTCGACCAGTCGAGGCGATAGTCGTCAGTTGGATGTTGGATGTTCCCAGCAGCTCCGTGAAGACAAACACGAGCGATTAGAGCAAAACAAAACGAGTTCTGCTTCCTTCAAATTCGTCAAACTCTTTCTAGACAAACAGGATAAGCTACTTATTCAAACCCAAGCATTTAGAAAACAACCAATATCCAATAATAGTTATTATCTACTTAGCGTGTTGTTGGTGTTGTGTTCGAGTGACAGGAGTTGCCCTGTTTTTCCGGGGGGAGGCGTCAGGTGGTTGACATCTCATTTTGGGCTGAACTCTGCTCTGTCAGTGAGCAGCTGCTGCATTAAAAGGGATTACTGCACTCACTGAAAAACTGGAAAATTTATGGAAAATGATTTATGTTCCCAAAGTCCTGGAAAAGTTCTGCAAGTTGAATGAATTATTTTTCAGGCGTCACATTTTTGATGCTCAAGTCTGTTTTAAAAAA
Organism: Rachycentron canadum; assembly: GCA_038496675.1. Classification (NCBI taxonomy): domain Eukaryota; kingdom Metazoa; phylum Chordata; class Actinopteri; order Carangiformes; family Rachycentridae; genus Rachycentron; species Rachycentron canadum. The sequence goes on along the minus strand of CM076661.1, from coordinate 1,975,493 downwards.
AGTTGGGTAAATGTAAGTGTCTCGACCTGAGTGTGAGCTGAAGATTGAAATGTTTTTTTTTAAGCTTTTACGAACTTTAAACAAACATTTCTACAGTTGAACGTCTCATGAAAATCAGTCTGACGCTATTCAGTGATGGATTTCAGGTTAAAGTTATTCAGAGCTTTTAGGACATTTAGCAGCTTGTTAATCATTGAATACTGTTTCAAGTCCAGAAGTCAAAAGTGAAAACTGACTGAAAAGCATTAAAGTCATGATGTTTTAACCTTATTAAGTCCACAGAAGTGTATAAACTACACGTCATGGACAAAAGGATATTTAGAGCATTAGAGGCTTTGGAGCTGATTCTTCATCATTACTGCTCCAAAGAATGAGCAGAACTCAGATCAGATAAAGAGAGAAACTTCAAATCAGCTCTAGAACAACACACAAAAAAAGTCAATGTGTATTTTTAGTTTCCTCTTGTTTTCTGAGCTACTATCCCCTATTACAGTGAACAGAGCCTTTATCGAGTCACATATATAATCAGAGGTTGAGCTGATTCTAAATATGTGGAGACTTTGGAGCATTTTTAAAAAATGACAACTTTATAAGGAAAAACGGCAAAGCCTTAATGTGGCTCTAAAAGGGTTTATGAACCTTGTTTATATCCATTTGGAAAAAGATTAAATGAGACCTGACAAAAGTTTAATGACCCAAAATCTCATGGGTGCCTCAAAAACTACCATCACTTGTTTCTGTTCAACTTCAGTGACAAAGACTGTGTCTATGGAGGAACTCATCTTTTAGATTCTCTAACCTTTAACTGTCCCCTCATCAAACTGTTTAAGGACACTCATTTTAAAACGGAGAAAAACAAGAAGTCCCAGGATTCGATGAACATTGCCGCTCCATTTGAAGTGCAGCTAAATTAGTCCTATTAACAGATTATTAGACGGCGTGAAAATGTCACATGTAAGCCTCCAGTTGTCTCGGGATTTACTGTCCCCTTGTACCCGCCAACATCTGAACGGGCCCGAAACAGAATGACGCCTCGGGCCTTTTCCAACACAAAGATTTCAGACATTTTTTTAAATTAAATTACACTCTGTGTGACCCTCTGTTAGTGCCCCACCCCCTCCACCCTTTTTCAGGTTGACTTTTCTCCTAACGCAGCCCGGAAAATGATTTCATGGTTTATGATGCTATGTAATTGTGCTGTCAGGTCAGCTTTCTAAGGCCCCTCTCTGAGTTTTCCACCCACCCCTTCTCGCCTGCTCGCTCTTCTCTCCCCAAGGGCCGACTGTACCTACGCAGCTTTTTTGCCAGCCCCCTCCCTCCTTCCCTTTCTCCCTCCCTCCTTCCCTCCCTCCCACCACACACACTTTAAAAGTTTTACTGAAACTTAATCTTCCTCCGACACCAAACTTTTACTATAACCTTTACAGTGCAGCTGAGGGAGGGAGGGAGGAATAAAGCTGGCTGTTTGTGACCTTGCTGCCCTTCCTCAGTCAGAGCTACAGGCGAAGGACAGGATTCCTTCTGCCTCTGAAAAACCTCCTTAATGTCAGTTGATTAAGCCCTTTATTTTTTTCTACACCCGTTCTCTTCGAGCTGTGCCAGATTTTTTTTTTCTTTTGGCTTCAAGCATGACTCAAAGGAAACAAACTCAGGATTAAAAAAGAGAAGCGAACCCTTCTCCTCTTCCTCCTTCCTTTAACTTCCTCTCTTCCCTTTTCCTGTTTCCGTCACTACAAAGCAAGAAGTTTTACAAGAAGTTTTTCTGCCCAGAGGTGTTTTTTTTTCTCGCCTCTTTCTTTCTCTTTTTCTGTCTTTCGTCTCTTAACCTTAATGTGACTGCGTCTCTCTCTATCCACTCTTCTTTTCCCCCCTTGTTTTTGTTGATATTCTGAGTTTCTTCTCTCGCCTCCTTCTCCCTCTAATCCTCACTTGATCTCTCTTTCTAAGAGAGAGGGAGGAGGCTGGCCTGGTCACATCAGAAAGTAGGAAAGTGAAAATTATAGGTGATGGTAAAAGTTTAGTGATGTGGTAACAGGGATGATTATAGGTGAGGTTGTTGAGTTATAACAGTGTAATGTTGACTGATCCGCTGAGTTTTCTTTCATTTAGCAGTCACAGTTTTCCATGACATACTTATTGATTAATACTATTAATAAAATATCTATAAAACTATCTATAAAATGTCCTAACATGTAAATGTAATAACATTTATGGGCCAGATAATGGGGATAATAGGAGATAAAGGATGTTAGAGGATGTTATAACACAGTTCTCCTGGGTCATTGTCTTTTTGATTATTAAAGAAAAAATGTTTTTTCAGGATATTATTCACCAATGAAACAGACTAAATTTATTTTTAAAGCTTAAATTTATCCATGTTACCAACTACACGATCACGAATCATCCCCATGTAGTTTGATTTAGCTCTGACCTCTTCTACAGAAGCCTTTCCTCAGACAAAGTCAGTGACAGTTTGTATAAATGCTACGAGGCTGTAGCTGAGCAGGCTGAATTTCCATGAAACGTTTAGCAACCAGCGTCTTTTTAACGGACGTAAAAGCTTAAAGAAACTGTTGAACTGGTCCACAGGTAACTTTGGGCTGAAGATCGTCCTCTGGATCCAATATCTGTTGGAGTGGATCAATCAAAACGTGGATGTGAACAACCACGTTTATTTTTATCATGGCCGGTAATAGGAAGCACAAGAGACAAAGGTCGTTCTCACGGGAAAACGAGGGCGAAGGGCAGTTACGGAGCTCATTAGTTCAGCTGCTACTGAGACAGTAAGTTCACACAGTTTATTGTAAAAACATCTGTTCCCTTCAGCCCTTTAATAAAACTACCACAGTGAAGGCCGTCTTCTTCACTGTCTGCTTCTGAGAGTGCAGCAGTTTGTCCTGGTGACAGAGGTGGTTAAAGAGAAGCTGAGAGTGCAGCAGTTAAATACACTAATGTTGCTGTCTCCTGTTCCCATCTTTACATCCCCCAGCATTTGTTTTCCTTTATTGTCCTGTTTCTTTTTTGGTTTCTTTCCCTCCTTCATTTAAACAGTTTCCTCCATTATATCCCTCCATCTTGTCGTCCATCTTCCTCCGTCCTTCCCCATAACCACTGTTTTCTCGTTATCATCCCTCCTGTCCTATCTTCTTATCTGTCTCTTGTCTGTATTGCCTGGACCTGGACCTGGACCAGGCCTGGACCTCCTGCTGCCTTCGTTTGTTGCTAGAGCCATTTTCTTAATAATCCCACGCTGCCGGCTCCCCCTCCTCCGCACTGCGTTTTCCAGCATCAGCATATCAAACTCACCCTCCTGCCCTGATCTGCATCCCACCCCAAACACCACAGCACAGTACATAACCCCCCCACCCCCTTCTCCTCCTCCTCCTGGTTTACTTCCTCACCCCAATTATTTCCTGGGACTTTACCTCAGAGGGATTCATTCACCCCCGCGCTCTGTTTTGTAGTCAGGCTCCTCTCTAACCTTCCCTCCGCCGCGGGCAACGGCGTCCGTTGTGTAATAAATACATGGAGGTATTCATGTTGCCCTCAGTGCCTGTTTTCTCTGCCATCATCAGGATGAATGGTCCTGACAGGGAGCTTAAGGGGGGAGGTTGTTGAGGTATTCCTCCACTGCATGGACAGAATCTGTAATGATGGTCCGATGGGAGCTTCTGAAGGACGGAGCAGCCATCAGGTTTAAAAGTGGGACTGAAGACTCATCATCACTACAGAGGCTAACAGTCCTGTCTCCTGTTCCTCTGACGGAATCTGAAAACCTGGGTTTTTCTACCTTTTAATGTTTGAAATGAACCTTCTGTGTTGACGTGTGTCCACACACGAAGCTGCCATCACTGACTCTCTTCATCCAAATATAATCAAAATCATAATATGGCTGAATTCACCTCTGGATCATCTTCTCCAGATGTTTGCTTGGTAACCAACTGAAATCCCAATATCTGCCAAAATAAGTGCAATTTGATTTTCTGGCTCATCGTTCAGCCGTTTGATTCGCGCTGTTTCACTCAGTTGTTTGTTCACATTAAAAATGAAGTTGATGTGCGAGATGACCTGAACGGTTTGGTCTGAGCAGGCGTCCTCGGTTTGAATCCTTCATGCAATACACTATCAAATAAAGGCATAAAATGCCCCCAAAAAAGGTTGTTCAAAGAAAACTTGGGAGGCTGACTACAGTTTAACTGGTGGTTTTCCAGTTTTTCCAAAGTGCTGTTGAGGGAGGGGCTTTAAAAGTGAGTTAGAAGATAAGACAAACGCTGTGTTTGAAGCCCGAGGTCCTCACTCACCGTACGTTTTGGCCCAGCTGTGGTTTGAGTGAGGACAGATTACGTCAGCAGCTGTGACAGAAGCTTCTCATTTAAAACACTTAGGCTTCATTTATATTCATGTGCTGCGATTTAAGGGCAGGAATGATAACGTCTTATAAAGCATGAAAGTCAGACTGATGCTTCAGACTCACTATACAGCTGATCCCCTCTGATTCACCTCAACCTTTAAGGCTTTAAATATGTATCTTTTAAATATACTGCAGGTCCAGATGGGAATGTAGGATAATCACAATAACATAACTCTTCTTTCTTTTTTTTTTTTTGAAGTTTCTCAGAGGTCAAGAGAAGGTCAGTTAAAGGTTCCTGACTTTAGATTAAATTCTCCCAACAGGCCGGACGGTTCTGCGTTTACTGAGAGCGTCAGTGAGTTACGGCTGCTGAGAGGAGCAGTTTGGAAAGTTACAGTCTGGCTCTGCTTTCAGCCTGTTAAGATGCTATTGAGAGACTCAAGCAGGAGTCACAAATTGTGTGTGACAATATGTCAGTTTGGCAGTTGTATCCGAGCGAGAATAGGCCACTGCCACCACCGCAGTACTTACAAAAAAGAGACGCACGATGTGGAGCTGAAGCTGGCCCTGGCCGCCGCAGACCACGTTTGCATCTCCTCAGAAATGTAGCTGGGAAAATGCCACCGTGTGACACTGAAAAAGCCTCTTATGCTCACTGCTGAGTGCTACAGAGAGAGAGTGCTGAACCAAATCGCTCTGAACGGCAGAGAAAATGAAGAAATTAGTCTTGGCTGTGGAGCCGTCCAGCCTCTTGGCTCCACAGCTCAGCTGAATCCGCCGCCACGGAGCGCCGAGCTCCTGTCGTCCCCCGGTTCCCAAACATAAATCCTGGACATTTTCTGGCTCGACGTGCGGCTCTGTAAACACGGCGAGGAGGAGCAGGACCCTCCAAATTGTTTCTCTGCGGCCACAGATGAGTTTGCTGCTCAGCTCGGAGCTCTGTTCTGATGTATGGTCCCATCTCTGTAATTTAATTCATTAAGGAATAACTGAACCCCCATCTGTGGAGACAACTCCCATGACAGCCATCGCACACACACACACACACACACACACACACACTCACACACACACACACACACACACACACACACACACACACACACACACACTCACACACAGTCAACACATGAATTCATTTTCATGTACAGATGCAGAAGTGTTAATCTCTTCCCACAACCTGGCTCACACACACACAAATGTACTCGCATGTCTTGCATGTGCATGACTCCAACAACGTGCACATACTCAGAGACTTGTCTCACATATCTGAAAGTGACTGAGTGAAACAAGATGGAAAAAACATGCAGTAAAACCTGGGATCTAATCGGTGCACCATGTAAACACTGGTCTGGAGCTGTGCAGGCAAAAAGAGTTAAAGGTCAAATGTAACTGGTGTTTCTTATTTATTTATCTATATATCAGTGTGCATCAGGTCTCAAACACACACTGTAACGTGTAATTAACAAAATTGAACTTTGTAGTTTAACCCACATAAGACCTCCAGTGAGCCCCCAGTGATACCATCTTGAATTTTAAGGAGGAGTGAGGGGTGGAGCTGACCTGCTCTGTACTCTGTCCTGATTGGGTGATACAGTCTGTCAATCACACTTTAGCCACGCCCCCAACCCATCCCCTCCTTTCTGGTCTATTTTCCTCTAAATGGACCATCATTTAAAAAATGAACATCATGTTGTATTGAAGACTTGAAACTAGAGACTGAGACCATAAACTCATTAGGAAAACGTTTACTGAGCTAATAAATCAAGGGAGAAGTAGGGACATTTTCCCATAGACTTCAATACAATCTGACTTCTTTAACAACCAGTGGAGTCGCCCCCTGATGGTCATTAGAGAGAATGAAGGCTCTTCAGCATTGACTTCACTTTCAGACCCAGAGTCTATGGTCACGTTACTGGTGTTTCTTAATTGATTATATATCTGTGCAGCAGGTCTCAATCAAGCTGTTTATACAACGATAACATGGAATCAACTAAATTAACTTTTCAAAATAATTCAACCCAAATGAAACCTGCACGCCTCAGCATCTTTCAATCACCAAATCAGTGTTTGTGGTCTCTCATCCTGCACCATAGAGCTGTGCATTAACATCCTGGGAAGAGAAGAATCCAACGGGTGGATCCTTAACGGCCGAAACCTGTCCCAAGATTCATCCGTAAAAAAGTAATATGGCAGCAGGAGAGACACCAACACAGAGCCCGTGGATTACACTTGTAAATATAAGTATTGGGTTTCCGGTAAAAGCTGATAAGCGATAATCCTCTGTAGCTCAGACCGTCTCATTTCAGCTCGTCTCACCTTCGTAGACTGTCCTCTGAATTAGGACATAGCTAAAATGTGAGGGAACATTTCGTCCAATCAGTGCTCACTGAGTCTGTTACTGCTGGAGGAACATTAAAAATACAAACTCACCAAAGTGGAGGGGTTGAACTCTGCAGGAGCCTGTCAGGGGAGAAATTAGACGTCAGTCGGGTTTCAAGAACCATGTGCAGGTGATTTCTGTTTTTAAGCAAAACAAGTCATTTAATGTCAAAGACAGCTCATCATTTGAGTGGGAGGAGTCTCTGAGCATCAGCCAACCCACAGGATCTGGAGCAAAAGCTTTTAAAAAAGCAGCGACTAATGTTTCAACATGCGTCTTTGTCAGATGAAGATTAAAAGCTCCAGGTTTCATCTTTCCAGATCAGAATTTCCTCCTCGCTGGATGGATCCAAAGAAAAAGTCGACATGGCTACAAATCTCAGCAGATGTTTGACGCCAGCTTTCATTGTCTAAAAGCTCTTGATACTTTGTGCCACAGACACATTTCAGTCAGTTTCTAAAGGCACTGCTGTGTGATACCCAGCACTGTGGATGAGGGTTAACATTAAAACAACGCTCTGTTTCCAGCTCGCACTGACAAATGAGCCACGATGGGTGAACGCCACGAAACACGGACCCCGGGAGGAAAACCAAGCCCGAGCTAATTCCAGTGACTGACAGCTAATTACTTTACTCAGTCTTATGGGTTTATTTATCTTTAGTAGTTATCACAAAGAGCTCATGAAGAAAACAGCGGTAATGAACAGGGAAAGGCTGAGGCACGGACTGAGATGCACCTTTTCAAACCCCGGCAGCTTTTAGACCAGCTTCAACCAACCGGAGCCAAGAGGCAGAAACACCAGCAGCATTAGAAAGTGTTCATGCATCAGTCTCCCCGAGCTGCACATTTCATCTTTATTCCTCTCAGGCAAAGCTCCACTGCATGCAGTGTCGAAGTAGTCACACTGGGGCGAGGACAACCTTTGCTTGTACTTCCCTCCTCCTCCTTAACCCTCAGTCATTTCTTCTCTTTCTCCTTTTCCATCTTGTCCTGACGTTGCTTCTGGTTGACATCGTGTTGTTGCTTTATCTGGCGCAGTCGTACATTGAATCTGGATTCATCTGGATGTGCTGGTTCAGAAGAGCAGCAGGACACAGACACACGTGACAGCAGCAGATTTTCGGCGAGGCCGTGATGGGGGAGGCTCAGAGCCGTGTGATGCGAGTCCCCCGTTGTGTTCATCCAGAGCTGCTGAGTGTGTGCGGTGGCCCTGTCGTGATGCTGTGTGGCAGGTGTGTGTCTGCATCTGTGCGAGTGTGCGTTCCCTCTTTTGTGGTGTCACATAGCAAGGTTAGGAGGTGGTGTGTATGTGTGTGTAAGTGTGTGTCTCTGTTGTTTTGTTCCATTGCAGCCCTGTAATTACCTTGAGTCAGATCTGCTTCTGTAACACAGGTGGGAGACACAGAATTTAATTACAGGGTGGGAGCCGTGCTGCAGCCCACCTGCATGTGTGTGCGTGTGTGTGTGTGTGTGAACCTGTGTGTGCATTTGTCCTTTTTGTGTCTATGTGTTTGTTTGTACAAACTGTATGCTTAAGTTATAAATTTTGTTTATGCAGTTATTTGTGTCTCCGGGTCTGACAGATGAACATGTGTGCAGGTGTGTGTGTGAGATAATGACTAAGGGGTGGGCGAGCGAGCCTGAGTGAGATTGAAAGAGACGGAGGGAGACAAAGGGAGGGAGAGAGGGTCTGACTGCAGAGCAGGTTGAACACCTGGTGCCTGATCAGAGGCAACACGATGGAGATTAAAACGACCACGAGGGGAAATTCTCTCCGCCTCTGTTTGGCCTTTTCCTCTGGCTGTGATCAGATGGATCAGACACACGTCTTAGCTTCAAGGTGTGCTTCATCACCCTTGTTGCTAAGCGACTGAAAGTTTGACAACATCTTGGAAGCTATCTAATTAGCTTCGGAGGGCTCGGAGATGGGTCTGTGTGTTGTTGGCCCAGCAGCAACACGTCAACATCAAACCAGCGTCTGCTTCAGGTGTGTTTCAAACTCCATCGGTAACTTTCTGCCAAACGATGATGTAATGTGACACAGCAGACGTTCGCCTCAGCTGTTCTGGCCCAGCCTGTTGCATTGTTGACCATGTTGCTATGAGACGAACCCTTCGGCTCAGTGGCTCGTACATGGGAACAAGTCTGTTTCCTCAGACAGTGTCCTGTGTCCTCAGTGAACTTCAACTGCAACAAACCCTGATGTGCACTGACGAAACGGACCAGAGTCACAGCCACGTGAAGAAGCAGCAACAGTTAACGTTCCTTGTTAGCAAATAAGGTGTTGTTGTCAAAGACGGAGACTGAATGGGCAGCAAAAACTCCAAAATAGTGCAAAACTGATCTTAAGTCCAAAACAGGAGGAACAATGATAAGAGGAGAAAATATAAAATACAAAAACAACATCACACGGTAAAAGTCACAGAAGAAAGAAACCACCTTAGCTGCAGCTGATCAGGGAAGGACCGTGTCCAACGGTTTTATAGCAAAAACAGACAATCCGACAATCACAAATGCTAATTTTTCTGTCATCACACATACATGAGACGAACCATGGTTTCCTCCCAAGATGATTTGAAACTGTTGGACAGGTGGGAAGACGCATTGACGTCCTGTACAACGTCGTCTGCCCCGTTCACTTCAATCATCCTGGGACGTTACGTCACGTTAGAGTTTGCCCTGAATTTCCGTCTGAGGCTGCACGATAAATCTTACTGCTTGTCTTTTGCCATTATATTGTGATGTGATTTCAGTTGGGATGATCAATTTAATTAATTTTCACTGGAAAAAAATAAGAAAATGATGAGGCAATATTTGTTGGGTCTTGTACCAAACAAGCTCTTTCCTTTCTTCTCTTTGAAGAATGTTTTTTTGGCTGCGGCGTCTCTGTAGCAACACAACAGCTCTTGTGATGGTTGCAGCTCCTGCACTTTGCCATATTGCGATTTTGGTTCTATTTCATTTGACTGGAGTCAGTGTGGGGGCGTGATGACGCGACTGATACATCTCACTTGGATCATCAAGCACATTTGATCAGATCCTGAACAAACCAGACAATCATTACATGCTGCGTCGCTGTGTCACACGGTCTGTAAGACATTATATCTGTAAGCTACATAAGCCTGTGATGTGTTCATGTGTCCCGTCTTGGCTGCCTGTTAATTTCCACAGGACAATATATCAGATTTTACTTTGCGTCTTGTTCCCTGGAGACCAGGGGCAGTAAACTCGAGCTCTGTACAGTAATGTAGATGGATAATTTTACTAAGAGCATTATTGAATGTTTAAACATTCACATTCACAGTCGGTGAAACTTTTATTTTCTCAACCAAGGATTTAATGTACCAATTACTTTAATTGTCCTGATCTAATTTTGGAACAAACTGCTCATATTCTTCATGATAGTCGACTTTGTTTTACCTTTCAAAGTCCTCTCTGTCGGCCAAGCTCCTTCTGAGCTTCACTCACCAGCCGCCTCCCTCTGCCTGCTGCATTATTGCCAACCTGGCCTGGAAAAGCTGCCAGTAACACTGCGGCCCATTATCCCTCCACTGGTCAGCGGCGTCTCCGGTTCAGGGAGGATTCGCTCGCACATGCACAGCCACAAGCAGCACAAAGCCCAGGTGCTGAATACCAATAATGACATTTTTATGGTTTACAGAGACAAAGGGTCACGGAGAAGTTTTGCCTCATTTATTTTCCTCGCCTGGAGTTTATTGGCTGTGTGGGGATTTGAACCAGTCACCTCGCTGCAGCAGAACGACAGAACTGGCTGCTATACGGAAACACAGGAGTTTCTAATCTGACAATTTTCCAATCCAGACACTAACAGATTTACTGCAGACATTCTCGCTGAAAACAGACTGACTCCCATGTTTTCAGGCGTGTTGGCAGAGAGATCGGTGCAGTCACATTTATGGGATTAGTCTGTTCTTGTCTCAGATGACACATCCACAGTTATCAGCTTCGCTCCTAATACGACTGAAGCTCCTGCAAATGTCCAGATCTGGAAACATTTAGCACAGGCTCTGTACCAACCGATGATAATAAACCCCAGCTGATTTATTTACAGTATATTAGAGCAGACACAGTATTGTGATTCAATGAAAAAGACTAGATCACTGTCTAAAGTGTGGACAACGTTATTAAAACCTCCTGGTTCAAGCAGAAACTCATTTCTGCTACTGTTCATAAAGAGTTTACAACACGTTAGCACAGCCCAGGTGGAGGTTTACACGTGACGGTGGAGGAGTAAAAGTGGAGGTGGTGGTGTACAGGTAAAGGCGGTACGCAGGTGGAGGTGGTGTGCAGTTGGAAGTGTATACGTGGTTGCGAAGGTGAAGAGTTAAAGGTGGAGGTGTATATGTGGTGGTGGCAGGTGGAGGTTTACATGTGTATCTCTGGGCCAGGAAACTGCAGTACAGAGAGAGAAATGTAAAAAGATCAAATATCTAAACTGCTTCAACAGTTAAATCTAAAAACATCAATCATTAACAAACATGAAAGAATAAAAGGAAAGTTTAATATCGTCCTTTATACCAACGATCTCATGTCACGAATGATAACACGGTGCCATCTATCAAGACTTTTGCTTTTAGAGAGTTTAAAATCATTTCTGTCATTCTGCCACTGTGTTATTTAGGGATGGAGTTAATGAAAATACATTATCCCCCTATCTGCCGTGGACCCCCAGGAACCTCCTCCAGGGCCCCCTGAAGGTTTTCTACTCATTACATAAAAATAATACTTTATAAAAATCTGCTTTCAGCCTTTTACAGATGAGAACTTTCTGTTTGTCTCAGAATATTTTGGGGGTTTTGACTGTTGGTCAGACAAAATAAAACATTTAAACCTTGATATTTTCACTATTTTCTCTAATAATTTATCAAAAACAATATTGACAAATGTCATGGTCAGTAGTAGTCGTAGTCCTGCCCGACTCCATCCTGACTCTACATGTGTCACAGACTGTATTTAAATCAGTTTCACCCTCTGCAGCTCAGGTTATGATCACAGGGTTGAGCTTTGGCTCATCGAGCTGCAGCACGTCTGTCGCTCGGGTCGGCCTGGGTAACTCCCTCCAACCATCCGCTCGGTCTCCCTCCCCCTCCTCCCCCCTCCACCTCCCCGCTGCCCTGTTTCTCTCCTCCATCACTCATGGCTGATGCTGTCAGTGGCGCCCTTGAGGACAAAGGTTAGAAAACCTCATCGCCACACAGCTGTGTGTGTCTGCAGTTACTCTGGTTATCCACCAGTGCTGCATTGTTTTGTTATTTGCTCAACATCTTTGTTGCTAAGCGCTAACTGCTGCTTCTGTCCTACATTTCCATGAGATCACAGTGTGGTTCAAACATATGCAGTGTGTTTTTCCTTGGATCTGTTTCTGGGACTATAACGGCGAACGCTAACGACCCCACTTCTTTTTTTCCCCTCAAACAAAGCCACTGTTCCTGCTGCAAAGACACTGGTGGGAAATATAGTGACGTGATCAGAAAAAGAAATAAAGCAAAACAATCCGTCATTGGGAAGGTTATGTATTTTATAAAAATTTAAAGCCCAGTAGGCAGATCCCTGCAGTGGTTCACAGGTTTTACTGTCGACCGCCAGCCTCATATAAGCAGGATAATACACTAAGATACCACAGCTTCTCCCCACTCAAACTAAACTCACTTAAGTGTTGGACTGGTGGGAAATCACCAGAGGAGGATTCATCCTCAGGGGATCGTAAATGTCTCCACCTCATTTCAAGGTTTCCCATCCAATAGCTGTCACTCTACCAAAGCTTGGGCTGAACAGAGAAACTGAATGATGAGCATTACTTCTCCACTGGCTGGACGTGAAGACATAACGCCGGAGACAGACTGGATGTGTGGCAGCTCTGGAACGCTTCATTTTGACTTCCACGCCGCGTTAACCAATCAGAGCAGACACTGTCTGCGTGAGACGCACATCTTTCACATTGTGTGATCTCAAGGTTTAGCATCTTGTCTCTTTTACATGTTTTTGTCATTTCGACATCACATCCTGCAAAATAACACTTTCCTCTACAGTCTGTGTCCAGGCTGAATCTGATATATGTGATAGACACGAACAAATTCTTTTAACCATTATAGGAGCTGCATGTGGAGACTGACATTTTAGAGACAAAAACAAGTCGTAAACAAATTCAAAACAATGAGAAATTGAACATTTAGATATGTTGTAAACTCTAAATAAACACAGCCAGTGTGAACGCACACCTGTGCTTTTCTGCAGCAGATCAGCAACAGCAGCCACACACACAACCGCACATCCAGTGTGTCTCCAGATGTGTAGACAACTGCGTCAGAGCTTCTCCAACACTGCAGCTCTGTGCGATGTTCCCAGTCTGCAGTGGTCAGGACCTACCAGAAGTGGTCCAAGGAAGGACAACCACTGGACCACAGACAGGGTCAACATGGTTCAGACCAAGTCCCCCCCTTCATGGAAACAGTCTTCCCTAATGGCAGTGGCCTCTTTCAGCAGGATAATGCTCCCTGTCACTGCAGCAATGGTTCAGGAGCTTTGAGGAACAACAACCAGTTCAAGGTGTTGACTTGGCTCCAAATCCCCCAGATCTCAGTCCAATCCAGCATCTGTGGGATGAGCTGGACCAACAAGTCTGATCCATGGAGGCTCCACCTCACAACTTCAGGACTTAAAGGATCAGCTGCTAAGGTCTTGGTCCAGATACCACAGCTCAGCTTCAGAGGTCTAGAGGAGTCCAGGCCTCCAGGGTCAGGACCTACACCATATTAGGCAGGTGGTCATAATGTTATGGCTGATCACTGTATAACATAAACAGAAGCTGAAAATGCTATGCTAAATGCTGTCAACTTAACGACATATAATATATATATATATATAGTTTCACCACCTACACTGATCATTGCTCTAATACAAACATGTCCTAGTAGTTGTGTTGGCTGGTTGACACACACAGATGCGCACATACACACACAAACAGACTTGTGTACAGGCACAAATGCTCACACCAGGTCCATTTGTTCTGTCTGTTCAGTCCTAATAGCCTCACGCACACAGACACACGAAAACACACCCAAGGACAAAAGCGTACATGTCAGCTGTCTGGCCCGTTAGCCTCACACGAAAAAGGAACAAGAAGTGGGAGTCTCCTTCTGTTTCGGCTTCCTGTCTCTGCCAGTCTGTCTTTACTCCCCCGTCCTCCTCCCTCCTCCCCTCGTCCATCCTCTGCAGCTGCACATCCAGCTCCATTAGCTGCCTGTTTCCCTCTCAGCCAGATAAATCACTCATCCCCTGGGCAGCCGGCCGCTCTGCAGCGCCGCTGCTGCAGACTCCCCGTTTGCGTGGGAACGGTGCGTTATGAGTTACGTCCACATGACCTTGTTTTGACACTGCGGTGAATGGCTGGGTTGTTTTGATTCTGCGGCGAGCCTCATCACTCCACCTTTCACTTTCTGCATGGCTTGTTTTCCAGACAATGACCACAGAGGCTCGAGCACACAACCGAACGGGATGCTGGGCCTGCTGTGTCATCAATTAATGATCAGGACTCTTCTACCTGAGTGTCTGGAGCGAGCTGCTATGGGGGGGGGGGGGGGGGGGGCAGAACGGGGCTTTCCAGGGTGCAGGCAAATCAAATTGTTTACAACACAACAGTGTCAGCGGTTTACTGGAGAGTCTGATAATTCACCTCTGTTGGCGGCACAATGACATCAGACTGCAGTTTAGAGGATGTTTAACCCTCGTTTATCCACAGACAAAGAGAAGCGTCAGAGTTAAACTAGACATAAGGCCTGTGACTAGGTTGCTAGTTTGAATCCCCACACTGGTTGGGAAAATATTGTTCATTAACACTAGACCTGAAACACACATCTTCTACCCCTCCCTAAAACTGCTCTGTTTAAACATTTAAAAGGTCAAAAATAAATAGATAAATGTTTGATTTCATACATTTTACATCTACATTATTAATCATTTCAGTTTTTTCAAAAATACCTATACTTTTTTTTAAAGGATCAGATCAGTTCAGGCTGATTTTGCGTTCCATTTATCTTTTAACATTGGTTTGAATCTCATGGGTAGTTTTTCAAGCGTTTCATTCTATGGAGGCTGCATTTGAAGACCACATGAACATCCTTCACATGCTTAACCCTTTATTCTCTCTAATGACCATCAGGGGGCGACTCCACTGGTTGTTAAAGAAGTCAGATTGTATTGAAGTCTATGGGAAAATGTCCCTACTTCTCCTTGATTTATTAGCTCAGTAAACGTTTTCCTAATGAGTTTATGGTCTCAGTCTCTAGTTTCAAGTCTTCAATACAACATGATGTTCATTTTTTAAATGATGGTCCATTTAGAGGAAAATAGACCATAAAGCAGGGGATGCAAGATGGCTACGGCCAAATTACAATCTAATTAGAATTAGAATTCAAAATGGCAGCTCGCAAACCAAATCATGATGTCACGGCGGTTTGACGTTTGATTGGGACGCAGCATGTGTCAAAAAAAGAGCCGATGGTCACAGGTCTGTTTCCCTTTACTTATAGCCTTTACTTATTTGGACTGAACGTTTGTGTTGGATAAAATTATCCAATATGAATGTCATTCCCAGGAACACTGGCCTGGATGTTAATCTGGATTTTATGTCACTGTTCGAACTTGTGTTTCCTGAAGCAAAAGAGACAGAAATCACCACAGTTTACAGAATATTAAGACTAAACAATCAACCTCTGATCATTCTCCACTTAGTGAAGTGTAGTTTTAGCTGGATGTTTATATTTTTACTGTGCTATTTTTAACAATACGTTTACATTGACATGGCTAAGAATAACGATCCTGTATATGCCATACAGTGACAGGAGTAAGAATACACTGGTACAACAGCAGTTTCTTTCAAAGTGCCCTCATCCGTGAGATTCACTCAGCTGGAAATCATTACTGTTGTCGATTCATATGCGCCCGAGATAAAATCAGGATCCCTGCTCCGTCTGTGAAACATTCAGACCCCTGAATCCTGGCCCCTCAACAACCAGTGGCAAGGCTTCGTGCAACTGAATCCTGTTGATCCTGTCAGCATGTGCGAGATCCAGCGCGGGGCTCAGAGGTGGAGATGACACCCGACATCTGGGAAAGATAGAGCCTGAGGGCCGGATCATGTCTGCTTGGCAGCTCTGACTGGCCCATTAGTGGAGCTGAATGTCTGTATTATGCCTCTGCCACTGGGGTTGGTTCAGCCTCTGCTTAGGGTGCTCATTAACAACAGTGATGGTCATGTTACTTAAGACTTGTATTGTAATATTTTTTTGAATATATTCCATAGTGTAAAGCAAAGTTTATGCTGCCAGAATCAGAGATTTATTACTTCGCAGCACATTTATTCTCCTTTTCAGTCTTGGTGTTTTCATCCAGGATTTAATGAACAATTATTTTGGATATCTACTAACCTTAGTTATTTTTTTCTCAGCCAGAAAACAGTGGACTGAGTAAAACACTTCCCCAGGTGAAGGAGTTAAATTATTTTGGGGTCTTCACGGTACGGTGTGCCATCAGCAGTAATGCAGACGTCGCGGCGAAGAGGGAGTTGTGCCAGAAGGCAAAGCTCTTGATAACCATGATCCAGCGCTCACCTACGGCCATGAGCTTTGGGTAGTGACCAAAGGAATACAAGCAGCTGAAATGGTTTTCCCTCTGTCGTGTGGCTGGGCTCAGCTTTGGGGATGGGGTGAACTCCAGAGGGAGTTCAGAGTCGAGCCTTTTGGGCTTGTTTGCGTCTTCCGCTGGAGATCAAGCACCAACTGGGAGGAGACTTGGGTAGATCCAGAACTTGCAAAGGGACTACATATCCCATCCAGAAAAGTGGAAGAAAATGGATAGATGGATGATCATCATTTGGTTCATCCGCCGTTTGGCCTTTAAAATGTCAGTATATGCAGCATATTGTGAAGAGACATCTTCAAATGTTTTGTTATGTCTATTCAATTATCCAAAACCCAGAAATGTTCTAAATACAACAATATAAAACACATTGGAGTTTGTTTTTTTTCACTTGAAAATGTGTTAAAATAAATCAACTTTCAATGAATCAACTGATCAATTAACTGAATAACAGTTGGAAACAGCTCTGCCTGTTTCCAGCAGCAGTAGATGGCTGCTTTCAGCTCGGTCAGTGCACAACCTGAGACATCAGAGACCGGCTGGTGGAGAACACGAAGCTTCGAGCAGCTACAGAGATGGTGGAGACCAAACACAGAGCAAACAGGAGAGTGAAAACCGATGGACACAAACGTGACTCCAAATGATTCCTACACCATCAACGTTGCAGAGGGCTGGAGGTAAATAATCACAACAAACAGCCTTTCCCTCATTAATCCCTCTTGCAAGTCTTGCATTGATTCGACTGTAAACAACAAATTTGCATCCAAACAAAGGTGGCTGACATGAAAACAACATATTGTGCTGACGGAGCTGCTTCACAAAATGGAGTCAGAACCAAAATAACAACACGAGATGGGATAAAACCCCAACCCCCCACCCTGCAGGTGCTCAACGGGCCTCGCTCAGGGGAGTAACATGCTTCCTCCTCTCTGCACTATTTCAAACAGTCCTTATTGTATACCCCCCACACACACCACACCTTTAAAATGATTTTTTTCCTCCCTCAGTGTGGACTGAGTCACAGAATTGTGGTGAAGGAAAATTATTTCACTGCCACCCTGCCAGGTTGAGCAAACGAGGACGATGATGCGAAAACTCCCGCATGCGAGTAGCAAGAGGAGGATGAGGTGAGCGTGTGGAGGAGAGCAGGAAGAGATGATGAGATGGAGGAGGAGGAGGACGTGTGGGAGAGAAGACAGCACTGAATGGGAAGGACTAGAAAGCCAATTTCGCAAAAGGTGCAACATGTAGGGCTTTTATAATGTCAATACGATTTAAAAAAATAAATTAGAGCTATGTCTGGTCACAAGATGAAGTGTGTGGGAGCCGTGAGAATTCATCAAAGAGCGTTTTTCTGACTCAGACTGTTTCAATTTGGATACATTTTAGAAGACAGAAGTGATGAAGACTGAGGATCCAAAACCAAGATAGATATTTCGAGAGAACTGACAAGTCTGTGGAGCAGAATAATGTTTTCTTTTTTTTTTTTGGCCAATTAACTGTTTTTTTTTTAACCAATTAACTTTGTTTGTGGCAACATTAGAAGTTGGTGTTAAGACAGAAGACAATCATAAAAGCCTAAATGCTGCAGCTGCAACCGCGCTAGCAGTTGGTGCTTTGAGCTAAAACGCATAGTTAATTTGTTAGCATGCCAACAACGTGCTAATTAGCACTAAACACAAAGTAGAGCTGAGGCTGATGGATGAATATCATTAGTTTCAACCTGATGATGAAGATACATGAAAAGATAAATACTCACCCAAGGAACATCCTGATCACATTAAAGGTCCATACGGTCTAAAGGTAGATGTTAAAGGTCCATACGGTCTAAAGGTCGATGTTAAAGGTCCATACGGTCTAAAGGTAGATGTTAAAGGTCCATACGGTCTAAAGGTAGATGTTAAAGGTCCATACAGTCTAAAGGTAAATGTTAAAGGTCCATACGGTCTAAAGGTAGATGTTAAAGGTCCATACAGTCTAAAGGTAGATGTTAAAGGTCCATACGGTCTAAAGGTAGATGTTAAAGGTCCATACGGTCTAAAGGTAGATGTTAAAGGTCCATACGGTCTAAAGGTAGATGTTAAAGGTCCACCCAGGTATCCAGGAGATGTAAAACTACACTGAGACGTTTTTTGGTTCTTAAAACCACAAATATATCTTCTTATGGATTTCAACACTTCAAATAAAAAACTGGAAACATTCAAATATGGACATTTAAGGAGGTAAAGATCATGGTCATAGGACATTAAATATTTAAAAATTAAAATAATAAAAAATACTCATGACCGTCCTGACTCTCTATTGTTCGATAAGGGTGAAAACTAAGCGTCTAAATACGTCAGAATGTAAATGAGGTCTGGTTTTGTTGTGATTGGAGCGCCGGCGTCTTGATTCGCGTAATCACAGGTCGTGTTTGTTCACCCTGTTCAGTGATGCCACTCATCCTAATGAGCGCACTAGACTCCCAGCTGCCTCTGTTTGGGTTCACATTATTTACTGAGCAATTAGTCATGAAGCTCGAGCTCTGAGTGGAGTATGATTGTACAAAGTGATAGAGCAACTCCCTCCTCACTAACAACAAGCTCCACACACACACAACCTAAAACCTACACATTTCATTTATTTCTCACTTATTCAGTGGCACCAAGTGTCCAGACGTTACAATCCAGACACAAACCCACAGCAGATTACAGTTGGCGTGTTTAATAGACTTCTTTTCCTGTGCAGTGAAGCCAAGAAGAGAAAGGACAAATGCTTTGTTTGGGCTTTTGTTTTCTTCACAGCTGCACTGATGAGATTTTTCTGGAAGATATGATTAATTTGTCTAAATCCAAAAATTGGGCTGCAGAAGTGCCCATCCACATCTGATGGAGGTTTCTTATCACTTCTCGGCATTCATTAATTCCTTCTGTCACTCTGTCTTTGATGACTGAGATAAATTAATCAGTGAATATACATTAAAAAAAAACAAACATCAGCAGTCTTTTGTGTTATCCCACTTTGAAATAATCATGTAAAAAGCCAACAATTAAACTAATCCTTGATGAAGTTTTCAACCTTTTGGTGGTGTAGGGTATTTTTGTTACCTCGTTAATTTTAAGCCTTTTAAATAGAAGCACATTTGTAATAGAAGCACAAAAGTAATGACAAAGTGGACTCAGTGACATTTTTAACAAGGTATGAAAAAAAAACAAAAAAACCCAAAAGGGTTAAATTATCTTCTTGCAGCTGAAAACACAAGATTAACACTGGATGTGTTAATGTTTTAATTGATCAGCTCCACGTTTCAGGAAGCAGTTTATTGACGAACACTGATGGTTGTTTTGTTTTGCAGACCAACTGTACGATATTAGCAGGATAGTATTAATCATGTAATGTCTGAAACCTGACGGCCGATGGTGATGAAACAGACTCTGACTGGCCTGATGCAGAGAAGTGGATCCATTTCATCAGGTAAGGCATTAAACCGTGGCTCGGTCCCTCTGTGGACCACAGGCCTGCTTGACATCATTTTGAGCTCTACCCAGGGAGCTCTCTGATTGGCTGGCGGCCCCGTTGAGAGGTTTCTCATTACGGGCTGTTGTTTTGATTTCTCCCTCCTCCAGACCTGCACTCAGCACTTTCTGCTCAGTTAATTGACAAAGGCAGCTTGCAGAGAAATGATGCTGAGACCTGCTCATCCTGTTAACAAATACTCTGCTGCCTACTGTACGTTCACAGATTAAACCGGCGGACTGTCGCCTCTGCTCAGTCACTGGATGCAAAACCACTTTCTAGTTTCCCTCACAGACACATTTCAGTCAGTTTCTGCTGTGTTAATGTCTAAATAACACATCTAACACATCTGTCGTTCAGAATTCACAGAACATCGGCTTAACATTTACACAAGCTCGTAACAGCTTGTGTTTCACTGCAGTCCCTCGAGCCACAACAGTTCAGAGCCAAACTTCTAACTTAGGTTAGAAAAGGCAAATAACTATTACTAATGAACTGCATCAACCGAAGCCTTTGACAGACTAGGATATACATTCATTTATATTCACTGGATGCTGCTAATGTTTACTGGTTAATGAATAATATCAGCCAATTACTTAAACCTGGTTTTAGATGTAGTTTATGCAGGTTGCACAAACCCTCTATGTATAAAATATGAGGGACTTACACTACAACTCACTTTGCACAATCAACACCGTGGTGCGACTCTTCCACGTGTCACACAGCAGATACTCAAGCTTTCTTGATCCAGAGGAAAACACACTTAAACAATTACCTTGGTCGGCCGTGTTTTGTCTCATCTTTTTGTTCTTCTTCTCCCTCTCATGTTCTCCCTGCAGTCATGAATATTCAGAAAGAAGATATTTATGGCTGCTAATGAGCATTCTGCACAAAGTCTGCTTCACAAATGAGGCGAGCGGAGGGAATTGGATAGCCACTAGGTGCCTCTCTCAAGGCAACAACTGGAGAGGAGAATCAACTAACTCTGCTTTTCAAAGGGTAATTTGATTTCATTATTATTGTGGTTTAATGCAAAGAGCCCCAGATAATGTGCTACGAACAGAAACTGGATCATTTCACAATAAAACACCTGGTGGATGCTTTCAAACCGGTGGTCGGATCCGTGCGTTTCGGTCAATGACTGCAAAGTTGCCAAACAGATTTCATACTGGAGATAAAGCTTCGTAGGGAAAGTATTGATAACAGAGCAGAGCAAGACACAATAATCTATAAGCAGTTTGATTCTCCTGCACAAGCATTTTCATAAACTTGTAGATGTGGACGTTTTCTCAAGGACAGTCTGATCTCACTGCTCTCAGGAGCAAATTACTCCCTCCACGCCAACCAAAAATGAAATCTATTTTTAGTGGTTCATTAAAGCCACTTCTATGCTGAGTCCCACGCCAACACTCAGATTGGAGTAATTGGGTGTGTGTGTGTGTGTGTGTGTGTGTGTGTGTGTCATGGAGATGGGTGGGTCATGTTCCACTCACGACTGAATTTGAATGTTTGCTTTCTGAATGTGCAACTCCTGCATCGCTAATGAGGATTTGTAGCGTTAATCAAAAGGCGCTGCTGTGGGTGCCAATCAACATGATTACAGAGAGGAACTGGTTGGGATCACCGCAGCAAAGGATTCTGGGAACATTGGTGTTGTGAGCGAATGAAAAAAAAATGGTTAAAGTGATGAGAGACACAAGTGAGAGCTGGGTGACAACAATTCCTTCATGTTTCCCAACCAGAGACGTAAAGATAAAATTATATATTTAGAGGCTCTTTTCATGCCATTACGTTGCCATGACGACAGCTGATTGTGTTCAAGGGTTTCGTGGTTAACTTCGCTGTAGCGCCTCTGCTGAAGTCCAGCACAAAGTCGAGGCACAACAGCAGCTCCAAGCATTAAAGTTAAGCTGTGATTCGGTACAATATTACATTTATTAGGTGATAATGAATAGTTCAAAAATAATTTTAGCCTGATCTGAGATGTGGCCAGATAGATGATACCAGTCATCGTTCAGTCCAACATATCCAAACAACTGGTCCAGACATTCACGGTCCCCAGATGATGAATCCTTAAGGTAGTGATCCCCTTGTGAAGGGACCCACTCATAAAACACTAAATGGTAGAATTCCCTTCAGCCCTTTATCTCAGAGCAGTATTTTGAGATGTAGCTTTACAGGCAGCTGTATCTTTAAGTTTTTAATGACATTATTCCAAGTCAACCAAGATGCCTGGACATATTTTCATCTGCAAACAAATCAGTGAGCACTGATTTGTTTGCCGGGTGCATCTGAGTGACTCACACTGGATTTTTGTGTATTCATAGAATTTTGAATTGAGCTTTGAATGCTGATCCACAGAAAACTAATTTTATTTCACTGAGGAAATAAACCCAGGATTTAGGTTTAGCATATCTACATATGCAAAAAACGGTAAAGAAAAAAAAATATTGAGCAGAGGAAAGAAAAAAAAAAAAGAAAAAATACTATTGTGCCTGAGACAAGTGAGGTAACTCCCAGAGGTTTAAGAAACATCTCTCCAAAAAGAGATGATAAACAGACTCAGGTGAAAAGACGACAGAAACCAAATTAAACCAAGTTTGGCGCCGGGTGTCAGTGTGTAATGAAGTGTGAGTGTATGTGTACATTTGAGGGGGAAAACTAAAGCTCCCTCCTCTATTCGAACACTGCTCTGCTGCGTCGGTTTCTTCTCCGTCTCCTCCTCCTGTTGGGCCTGTTTTGGTATCATGGTGATTGGAGGGGAGCGGCGGCTCCGCAGGCATCTGCTCGTTTTGTTAGGAACTGTGTGTAAGTAAACACTTTTTGCTCACGACCATCTGTCCAAGCTCAGATCTGCATGAGAGTTGGCAGACAAGGCTGGAAGAGATAGAGAGGGAGGGAGAGAGGGATGGAGGCAGAGAGGAGGGAAAAAAGGAAGGAGAGGTGATGAAAGGAATCTGGAGATGAGGAGGAAAAGAGGGAGGAGAAACAGTGATTTCTGTTCTTGTACAGATTAAAAATACAGACATTTTGTGATCAAAAAATGTTTTTTCTACAAATTTTCCAATTTTTCTTTGATGTAAAACCTAACATGTTTATTAACAATCAAGAGATTTATGAACACCAGAGCCAGCATCAGACCACGTCCAACAACAAACTGACTGTGGAAATAAACCTATAGAAGGAGGGTGGATGGTCAAAACTCAAAAAGGAAATAAAAACCTTCCTGCCTGAGAGCACCATATCTGCATATCTCAGTGCCACTGACTCAAGACATAAAAACCTCCAGACATTTTGTTTGCAGAATATAAAGTTCTGCTCTCGAGCCAAATAAGGGCAAAATAAAATAGCAGAATTATTTCCCAGATTTTAGCCGACGATGATGGATCATCACATCAGTTTGGTCCAGACCTTTTTCACTGCTCCTCACATGCCCTTTAATGGAGAAAACAAATAAGGGCTTTGAATGAGGGATTAACAACTAAGACTTCACATTTCTGTGTGAGGCTAAACTACGTTCCTCCCGTTGTCTCCGTCCACAGCAGCACGTTGCTCAGCTTCTGTACCAGTGCTCCTGCTGCCTCTCCAAGCTGACAACCCTCTCACTGAGACCCTATTATATTTAATACACCAGTGGAGGTAGATTCGTTCCAGTGTTATTTGTGTGAACAAAATAATAAAACAGATTGACAATCTGTGTGTAAATCAAATATAAGTAAAAACAAATATACATTTTTTTTTTAATTAATTTGCAAATTCACTAAATATCAGCAATACACAAACAAATTTGACTAATTAAAGAACAGTGAACAGTGATTTGTGAATAACTTCCTAACAACGTTCAAACAGATGTGAATGATTCTGTGAATCACTTTTCTATTTCTGAAGCAAAAAATCATTTGTGGATCTCAGCCCTCCACTTGTGTATTTGCATTTAACACTCGAAAAGTTTTGCCGATCGACTTGTATCGAGCGGTTACAAGGTTTTTGTATTTTTAATATAAAGACTACAGATCTACACACCAATTGTTGATCTGTTTGCACAAACAATATCGAAACAAATCTGCCTCCATATGTGCTTCACACAACCTCACTTTCAAAAACTATCACTAGAAAGTCAGGACAGTTTAAAGCCTGGAAAGTAGCCTGACTCTGTCCAAAGTTTAAAGCTACCATCACCTCTACAGCTCATGAACACAAGGCAAAAAAAGGAAATTAAATTTCAGAACATTTTTCAGAATCTAATTCATGAATACATTATGTCTTCATTAAACTTGCTGTTGGATCTCCACTCTAAATGTCAAGATTACTTGTTCAAATAATCTTTTACTTCTTAGGAGACGTAAAAATTCTGAATTAGAAGAAAGGCAATCTGTCAGAATCGGAGCATAAGGCCTTCAGCGTGTGTTTACATCTGACTCCGTCTGGTGTGATCTGTCTGTCTGTCCGACCGCCTGTCTGTTTACCGAGCCCTCGTGTCCACAGAATAAAGAGGAGGAAACGGGACCACGGTGATGAGGCGTGCACCCATCCAGAGCTTTCCATCCATAACTGCGCCTTTTAGATAATCACTCAATCAAATCTAAACATCTGCTTTCCAGCTCTGTCAGCCTGCCACGATCCAGGCTGTGTTGACTTTAACATAATTAGCTGACTTCACTGTTAACAGGCTGGAAAATAGGAATCAGTTATATTTGTGTATTTCCAGCGAACATAACAAGAGATTAGTGCCGTACAGTTCCATGTAATGGAATGTAGATGATGTTGGATATCGCAGATCTGTATTAGTGGAGATTTGATGTTTATCTGATGTTAGAAATAAGCTGTGTTCACTGATGGAAAAATAACTGATGGACAGGCTGTGATGAAAAGAAAGAAATCCTGCGTTAAAGGTGGAAAACATGGACGGTCTGATTACAATGAAGGCTTTAAGGTGATGGAACATAAACCACAGCAGATTTAAAGCTCCATATTTTAACGTCTCCAGTGTTTTATCTGAAGTGTTGATATCAATAAGAAGATATATTTTTTGCTTAAAAAAAAGCAAAAAACAATAACCATACCCAGTGGAGTGTTACATCTTGTCTCTCAGGCTTTTCTATGGAGCTGAACAGCAACAACAGGTTGGTGAGTCAGTCAGAAGAGAGAGAGAGAGACTCAGACACTTTTTCATCTCCTGAAATTATTATCTTTTTTCCATTTTACAATAAGTTTGTTGTGTTTTTGTGTTCTGTAAGGACAGAGAGATACAAACCTCCAGTCACTGCTCTCTGTCGGACTTTATCTGACTTTGACAGGACAAAACGACAGTTTATTTACACATTAAGATCCAGAAGGGGACGTTCTTTCTCTGCAGGTCATCCTGTCAACTTCCTCGCCTTGACATGCCATCCCTTCCTTTTATGTCTCCACTGAATCACTCCATCACCCTGCATGTGTACCTGTTTGCCTCTTTATCCTTTGAGCTGCTGATGTGATGTGAATGATGCTGGCTCTCTCTGTCCTGACCTTATTCTGTCTCTCCATCCGTCAGTCAGTCTGTCTGCCTGTCACAATCACTATCAGATTTCACTATGTACAATGAATACAGACGAACTTGGTGCAGGAGCATGTTGACACCTGTATTTGACAACATGGATTCGCACACAGGACGTGAGCAGAGACAGTACAGTACACACAACTGACTATGTAGAAGTCCATACAGACAAAGTCTCCATCATCGGGACTTGAACAGCTTGTTGTAAACAAAGGTTAGAGTCAAGCAGCTTCAAGGATCATGGGGAGAGTCAGACTCTAGACTGAATCACTGTCCACATGAACAACAACAAAAAGTCATAATCAGAGGTAGAGCATTGCTATAACTGCAGTAACTAATCACTTCTGGCCTGTTCACTTCCTTAAAGCCGACCTCACACAGTTAGCTCTGGCTCTTTCAGTCCAGAGGTTAATAACTAGTGCTAACGGACGGGGTTCAGCACTTTGCCCAAGGACACGTCAACACTTGTGGACCAGAGAAGCGGGGGGGGGGACGACAAACTACCCCACCTCCTGAGTCACAGCTGCCCAAAATGGGAAGCTATGGATGTCAACAATCCATAACTGATTAATGTGTTTATCAGAGCACTGCTGTAGCTGAGAAGCCCACGTTCAGGACAAGCAGCACTCTGATTAACCACGCCTCAGATATAATCAACTGTAGAAACAACCCCTCCCCTCTGGCTTTGAGTATAGATGCATTTTACCAGAGGCAGTAAATATTCAAAGAGTTCCTGGACTGATAAAATTGGCTCGACAGTATTTGTGCATCCTCAGGACATCTGTCCCAGCTGAAGAGGTGTTACCAACAGCTGCACTAATGTTGGCTCTGCACAAGTCCCTCCCATCATGTAGACAAGGCATGGCTTTTATCTTATATAGACCCAGTAAAACCAGAGTCTGCTGCAGGGAGACTGAACTTACATGTTTCATATTTCTGCTGAAATATGACAGGTTATTTACTGTTGGAGACGACAACCCTTTGATAAAAGCAAAGGGATCAGACGCTGTTTTAATTGTTTGATATGTCCAACACATCTAACGTATGTTCTCCAAAGAATCCTGGAAGTTGTGCAGAACTGTTTGCTCCGTTTAATGTTTTGGATTTAGTCTGGCCAGGTGTTAAAGAGCAACAGAAAAGAGTGGAAACTCTGCAATTTTGATCACAGTCATTATTTAGTATTTTTTAATCTACAATTTAAGTAACTTCCTTTAAATTAAAGTTTAAAGTTCCTTTAAATTCCTGATTCACTCTGTGATTTTGCCTCAAACATAGATCAGTGGTTTAAAGATGGTTTTATAATGGACTGTACTTCACAGGTTTTTAACCCGTTATCGATTAGTCACCATTTATTCATTGTTAATGGGCCTGATTATTAATTGAGAAAATGAGTTTTGTTTGCATCTCTACAGGTGACCTTGTTAGCATGTTAGCATTAGCATGCTGATATGCTAAAATGACTAATGTTATTATATTGTTGTTACTGAGCCTCAACTTCAAATATTAACAAATATTAACAGCTGATAAACTGATTAATGTTTACATGTGAACTGTAGCATGCTAGCACACTGTTAGCATGTAATATGCTGTATTTAGATGAAAACCCAGGGATACATGTGCTCTGTTTCCATCCCATTTTAACTGACAACACTGAATTTCAACACAATGAAAGGTGCTGCTCTAACTTCAGAAAAGTCATGTAGGAGCATTTTCTGGCGCAATCATCAGCTCTGTCGACTGTACATTACTCTCATAGAATATACAGATGAGCCGAGGGGAACCGGCAGCTGTTTGCAGGCCGTCCCTGCAAACACTCAGGTACTCAGCCTGATTCCCTCATTAATTAGAGCAGAATGGATTTGGCTGACTGAATGTTATTCTCTGTATGCACAGCTGCTGAGCCTGGACGGGATGGAGGGAAGATTGGGAGCACAGAGACTGAGAGCTCACTTCAGTCTCACGGGCCTGTAAATTGTGTCTCAATAAATAAACAAAAGCATTTGGAAAACCAGAAATGGTGAAAAGAAGAAGAGAAAATGAGTGACAACACATATACAAGAGTTGGTCAGAAAACACATCAGAAAGAGTTTGACTAAGTGTGACCAGAGAGCTGAGTGGACTGACAGAGTAAGAACCAGGTATTATTTTCCTATTTGGAGGTTGGATGCATCCCCCGAGCTGCCCACGTATTTGATATTTATGGCGCTTTGGAGAGCTGGGACGCAAGGCTCCTCCTCCTCCCACACCAGCATCCTTCTGAGGCGAGGAGAAAGGATCAACCTGGATTTCTGAAGTGTCTGTTGTGTTGCCATAGATAGAACATGCCAGGGGCTCTGCTGGATAGATAGCTAACAATTTATCTCCCCGCAGACGGGACCCCCAGACTGGTAAACCCAACGCCCACACCCCCTGCTCCCCTCGCTCTCCTCCCACACTGTCTGTCTGTCTGTCTGTCTGTCTGGACAAAGGGGGGAATCTTCAGTGTGTTTCTGCCCCAAGGGGTGAAAACACACACTGACAAGATGTGCAGTCAAATACGAGAATAGCAGAAACATGTCTGATTTTTATTTCTAACAAGGGCTGAAAATTAGCTTCCAGCCAGGATGTCTGTAAACATGCTTTGTGCCAAGTGCATCTTGTGTTTGAACCAGTGGCTCAGTACAGGAGAGTTCACTGTGAGACAACACAGGCTGTCATGCCTGCAAGGAGCAACTCAACAATCCCAACAAACACTCAAACAGCAGGAACATCATGCTCAGATAACAATGAGGCTACATCAACACTACAACACATTTTCAGCTTTAAAATGAAAATTATCTCCTTCTAGACGACTGTTTTCCCTGCAGTTTGTTAGTAACAGAAAATACTATAACTAAGGAACAGAATAAAGACAGTGATAGCATCAAAATACAGAATTTAACAGCACAACGGCTGCTGGCAAAGAAAACAAGGCCAGCAGTGACTGTGATTCTACGTCCATGTTACTTTCACCACTGGTGTTCGAGGCTGACAGGATGGATGGATGGATGGATCCTTTATTTATTCTCTGGGGAAAATTCCTTGTTTCCATTGGTCTCTGTTTTTGCTCCTCAAAACTACAATGCGACCACACAGTTTTCAAACTAAAATGGATCCGACAGCGTTTCCAAAAGTCTCAGTTTTAGGTGCTCGATGGCATCCGCTGTGTGGATGGCAGCCGTAAATGTAGCAAAAGATATGAGCTTTGAAACTACGAAGTGTGGAGCTTTCAGTACAACGATACAGGTCAACGGCAGCACAAACTACAGCCTCCACAATAACAGTTCCAGTTGAGATACCTTGATGCTAGCAGGGCTACATGATAGAAAAAAGCTATTTTACCACTAATTTGAAAGCTCGTTTTTGCATTTCATTCATTTCATCAGTGAAGAAAAATTTTTAAATGATGTTATTGCAATTTTTGTTGGTGCTTGTATCAAACCACAACACTTAAGGTGCTAAGAACAGTTTTGACAAAATTTATATTTTTTCAGCTTCTGGATATTTTCACTAGTGATTTCAATTATAGTCCAAATATTAATTGTGCAGATATTAATTCAGCTTTGTTTAGTTCAGACATCTGCACTCACTGATCAACAGAAAAGAAGAAAACCAAATGAGCCAGAGGACTCTTAGGAGGCCAATTTAAATGAACACTACCACAAAACAACATCATTAATCTGGACATGGCTCCACTGCAACTCTACTAACAGCAAAAAGAAAACCTAACATGACCCAGGCTTTGGAAAAGATTTTCCTCCCATTTAAAATCCTTTTTATAATTTTGAATATCATGAAAATAACATGTTAACATGACAATGCTAACATCCTGTTACATGTTATAATTATGACATCTGAAAAAAAAAAGTTCTATTAGATCTATTAGTTATTATTTTAGCAGCACATGTGCAAGCAGAGCTAACTCTCTGCATCCAGCAGAATGACAGTAAACAATATTGAAATTCTTTGAGCACAACTACAAACACTCTTTATGCAGTGGAGACGCCTGATGCAGCTTCATCCATAACCTTTAAAATAGCCCGAGTCGTCCTCTGCCAAAGTTTCCTTGAAGAAAAACAGCATCCTAAATACTCGTCCATGCTTTCTTATCTGTAACCAGTCACTTATTTGAATTGAGCCGAGGGGTGGGAGGGTGATAGGTGCCTTTTACTTTCACCCCCTCCTGTCACTGATGGTTAACAAGGACTTAGGCTTTAAAATCTGTGCTAATAAGGGCAGCGCCATTCCACCAGTTTTGGGATTTAGTTTGGCTCAGAGACAGAGAGGCTGACTAATAACCATAAATACAGAGCTGGTCCAGTCCTGCCAATATGCCCTTGAGCATTATTTTTCCCCTTCACTGCTCATTTGTTCAGGACAGGTACAGCTGAGTGGGAACATCTGTAAGTAAATCCATAAATATTAGTAGTCCGTATTCTCTTCCACTCTTGCAGCCTACTTAACATATTGAGAGTCTCAGCAGAGTGTGTTTACATAACCCGACAATAGTTTGTCTTCTGTTTTCCTGCTTATTTCACATTCTATTTGTGTGCTGCTATTCTGGTTTCTTTTCCCCTGCTGAGTCCTGCTCTTCTGCTGCTGCGACGACTCTTTCCTCCACAGGGATCAGCAAAGTTTAATCTCTAATTCAATAACCCAAAAGTTGCTGGATAAATCTCCGGCACCAGTAAGAGTATTAGCTGCTGAGTGGAGGGTAACTGGTACTAAATCTGGAGGCAGATGCGAACCTCAAACTGATCCTGATCTTTGGCTTGAAGAGGACCGAAGGCTCAGGGGAAACTGCCCTCAAGCTCTGGTGAAGAAGAAGCTAAACTAGCATCAAGTCCTTAAGATATAAATACTACAAGAGTGGATTAAACTAATTTGCATAAAAGTCAATAAACATTTATCTTCTTAAACCTTTATAATGTTTGTTGCACTTTGCTCAAACACACTGGATTTAAATTGAATTGAATGCAGAACTGAATGCAGATGAGTTTTAGGGCTGTAACTAACAATTATTGTCAATACTGATTAACCTGCACTTTATTTTCTCAATTAATTGAATGGAAGATTCCCATCAGTGTCACGTGATGACGTCCTCTTGTGTCCAACCAGTAGGCCTTTCTTTGCATGTGCTCCCAGTGCCTGCCTCTGAGCCCCCCCCCCAGGTGTGAATGGTTGTTTGTGTCTGTATGTCGACCCTGTGAGAGACTGGCGACCTGTCCGAGGTGTACTCTTCCCTCACCCAATGTCAGCTGGGACTTTATCGTTTTATCATTTTTATTCTGTAAAGCACTTGGTATGAAAAGTGCTATACAAATAAACACAATGGTGATGATAATGGCTGGATGGGAGTCTCTTCAGATGTCTTTATTCAGGAAAAAGTCCGACATTTTTCAACTTATTTGCTTGTTGAGAAAAAACGTAGGCATTAAGCCGTGAGATCCCAGCCGAGGATTATCATCTCCACAAGACTCCACCTGAGTCCAGACTTAACGACTTGGAAAATACATAATTAGTCATATAAATTAAAAAAGGAAAAAGGTATAAAGAAGATAAATTGTCTTTGAAGGTTTTACTAACTGCTTTTTATGTAGCTGATATAGTCCATCATTATCAGCAGTGGGTTGTTTGGCTGAAATCCAGTCTTTGGCATCAGGCTAATATCTGCCTGATATATTAGCAAACTAATATCATGGTCTGATCCTTCGTCATTGTTCACTTTGGAGAAATTAAGTTCCTAGAGTGTGAAGAGTCACTAAATCCTGAGGAAGAGTTGCCAAGTTGGAAGCCGTGAGGAGGGGGGTGGGTGATGGAGAGGGGTGGGGG